>JACCGJ010017733.1:0-13954 GCA_013407085.1 Atriophallophorus winterbourni
TAATAATAATAATAATAATAATAATAATAATAATAATAATAATAATAATACTAATAATAATAATAATAATAATAATAATAATAATAATAATAATAATAATAATAATAATAATAATAATAATAATAATAATAATAATAATAATAATAATAATAATAATAATAATAATAATAATAATAATAAATTCTTGTTAAACCAAGGCATGCAATATATGACGAGGTTATCAATGTGTACAAAATAAATGAATTGTTAAATGACCTTATCAAGCGGAATTTTTTAACATTTCTCCGTTCAATAAACGATGGTAAATTTACGATGGTAGGAAAGTTAAATTTTCGCGCAATGTCACACAGTAATTAAGTTTCATCTGGATTACTTCGAAATAAGCAAATGAAAAAGATGCGATAAATTCTGGAGCAGAGATTGAAAAAGAAATAAATTATGAAAGAAATGATGCGCATGAAAATTTAATTGTTACAGTGAAAATAAATCTACAAAATAAAGAAATTTCTTTCATAAATATGTAAATTGACTCCTTCGGAATGTTGGTGGATGTGATTAAATAAAAGTACATAAAAAATCCGAAGTTAAATTGAAAAAAAAATTAGAAAGTGGAGGGAATGCGGAGAGATTTTGGTTTAAATTGCATTAGGTTCGGGCCGGTTGTACAATCCAGAAAAGTCGAAGAATTTTCGAATAATGGAAACCAAAACTGTTTGCCAGTAGGGCTTTCGGTTCATATAGAAGAATCAATCTTATGCGGAATAAGCAAGGGTCAATAACGGAGTTTTTTGGGAGTCGAAGACACTGGAAAACAATTAAAGATATTCTATTTACCATCATGGTGAGAGGTTATCAAAGTGAAATAGTAAATCGATTATGAACGATAAAAGAGATCACAAAAAATATTTTTTGCATTTTTGGCATTGTTAAGTTTTTTTAATAAATACGTTATGGTAAACCATGGTTTCATACATATATGGGTTTAATATAAGCAGATAACGGTTAAGGATATTTTCATATGGTAAAAATGACTATAAAACGCACGGTTACGATGAAGATGTGTAGCAACGTGACGAGATATGCCTAGACCCTATGTAACCTGACTACTGCAGCGTATTAAATAGATAATCATAAAAATTATATTTTCAGTTGTTTCGAATTTTTTAGAGAAATTTGTTTCAAGGTAGAAACCTGAATTGAAACAATAAGGATAACTATGTTTACACCAAAAGGTGGGTAAAATAAGCCTTAAGTGATACAATAAGTATAGATACATATATAACGAGTCCCAGGTTTTGATGCAACATACCTTAGGTAACCTGACACTGAATAATACTATGTATTTCGGACATTGTGAACTGTTCTATGCGTGTGCTAATGTACAAAATACTTACAATTGGTTCAATAACCAGGAATACCGTGACAAAATATATTGTCTATAGAAGTGATTATTTTGAGAATTTCGCATAGCGATGGAGCAGTAAGAGATTCTACGAATGCTTTAAATTTACCTGTAGAAGTGCACATGCGAAAATGGAGTGAAAGAGAATCCAAAGATGTGCATACCCAATTGAAATGTAGTTTTGTCGAACTTTAGTGCGAGTAAGGGGAATATGTAATAGCCTCATTCGGTTACGTCATACATAACGATTACAATCTTGGAAGCGCATTTTGGACCTGAGCTGAACTTGGTGCTCTGTGATGATTCGGAAGAAAAGAGAAAGATTAGGGCGAATTCTAAGTAACCATAGCGGGTCATTGTCTAGTAGATTGCATCGTACTCCAAAGCTGCTCAAAACCAGTCATGCGCAGCTATCTGAACCTCTATCTTGCACGTTTAATAATTGCTCCAAGTTGGCGTAGTGCCACAAGACTGGGAACTGGGACAAATAATACCCATTTGCAAAAGTGGTTGCCGTTCTGAAGTTAAAAATTACAGGCCGGTTACCTTGCTGTCTTCGGTATCAAAAGTTTTGAGCGAATAATAACCGCAGAAATCGTGCGACATCTGGAAACGAACCAACTTTTGGCAATTGTTCAACATGGATTTCGCGAAAATCGCTCTTGTCTAACAAATTTTCTGACAAGCTTAGACGATCGGACGAGGATTGTAGATACATGGAGCTGTATTTGTGCGTGCTACCTGGACATTTCTAAAGCGTTCGACGGATTTGATCCCAATTTAATCCTGAAAAAGCTAAAGAAACACGATGTTGTTGTAAGACTATACAAATTGATAAGAGATTACCTCAGTAACAGACACATCCGAGTTCTTGTGGATAGCATATTTTCGAAGAACATCGTTGTCACTAGCGGAGTTCCAGAGGGGTCAGTGCTTGCACCAATACTGTTTCCAGTCTATATGAACGATATACCAATAAAAAATGGTACTAAGATGGTTTTGTATGCTGACGATATAGAAGTATGGAGGCAAATCAGAAATGCTGACGATTGTATCTTGCTGCAAAACGATTTGAGTGATTTGTTCAACTGGTTATCCGAAAATAGACTGTCATTGAATATTCAAAAGTCGGAGATGATTCAGATTGGTCGTGAGCCTGGCTTTTTCTATCCATACAAGCTCGGCGACAGAAACCCGGAGTACACTGAAGAAGAAAAGGTCCTCAAATCCAGAGATTTGAGGCAGTTTGACTATTAAGTCTACAATGCGAAACCGTTTACAAAAGCGCGTCACGGCTGCTCGGCATGTTACGGCGGATATTTGGACGTTTTTACCCGGGGTGTTTTCCTCTCATGATGAATACATATAAACACACGGTTCTAGATTATGCCGCACAAGCCTGGACACCATGGCTCCAAAAAGACATCTTACTCCTGGATTGCATATACCGGAGAGCTTCTCAGCTTGCCATTTGACTCGAAAATATAATAATACTATATTCTTGGTAAACCAAGGCATGCAAAACATGTCATTCGCCGGGCGACTCAGACGACTGGAAATGCGGATGCTTGCACAAAGTGGATGCGAGGTGATCTCATTCTCGCATACAAAATAACCACTACTGTTTCCCACCCCCTGGATATATTATTCCACCTTCGAACATCCAGCAACAGGCGTGGCCATGGTTGCGAGTTGGAAATACCACATTCCAAACGAAACTGCCGCAGGTATTTTTATTCGGTACGTGTGTGCTTTGCTTGGAATTCCCTACCTTCCGATTTGGTAGGCACAAACAGGTTATCTATATTTTCAAATCAAAACTTGAGGATTATATGAGAGCTAATCTGAATTGGCGCCAAACTATTATTAAAACTATAATCGTCTCAATTGATTTTGATTTTATTATACTTCTATAGATCATATAGATAATAGATATAGATATAATTATATAATATCTATCTAGATATATATGTACCTATAGTTCCACTCTGTGGTTATTGTAATGTTAATTGCTTTTTCAACCATAAATCTCGAATCTTGAATCTTGAATCTTGAACATAGAAAAATTAGTCATAGAACGTCGCAGTTGTTGCATGACCGCCAAAATGCCTAGAAAATGAGAGCATACCCTTTGGTCAATACGAGAAAGGCCGTGGTTACGAATCCACAGTTATTTTGCAGGTGTGATTGTAGGCATATACTACTTCGTCATTGTTGACGCATATTCGAAGTGGTCAGAAGTGTTTCCAATGAGAGTTGCTGCAACTCAATCGGAGCTATCCACTCTGAAAATCAATTTTCCAAATATGGAGTGCGCGAGACGATTGCGTCCGACAACCGCTCACAATTTACATCTTCCCAGTTTGAGCGATTTTGCAGCTCGCGTAGAAGAAACATGTCTGTTCGCCCGACTATCACCCCCAATCAAACGGACAGGTTGAAAGGTTTGTGGACACATTAAAGCAAGCAATGTTACATGGAACGTGTCAAGATTTTTTGGACACATTCTTGTTATCTTACAGATTAACACCGATACATACCACACACGATAACAGGTCACCAGCAGAAATATTTTCGGAAAGGAAGCTAAGGCAGAAATTTGATGCCATGAAACCAGTAACTGTGCCACAACTGAAATATAGTCGTAAGATGACACATCAGTTTAACAAACATCATGGTGCAAAACAGAGAATGTTTAACATTGGGGATAGAGTTTATGTACGTAACATACAATACAATCCTGAGGACTGGTTACCATGAACAATAGTCAAGTAAGTTGGAAAAGTTATATACAAAGTACAAGTTTGTAAACTAATATGGACACGCTATAACAATCATCTAGGACCGCAAAACGGTTACCTAGCGAAAGTAAATCGCTCTTTGGATACGATTCTACTTGGAATTTTAACCGAAATAGAAACCAGACCACAACCTCGTAACGAAGTACCCAACCATACGCCACATATAACACACCGTTCTCAAACGCGTACCAGGCCACCGATCACTCTTTTATCTGTGAACCCGCGATACCCGCGATATCAATCAATCGTCTCATGTAATAAATTTTTCGAAAATGGGAGGTGTTGTATAGAACTATCGATTAATCATCAATAAAGATCGATCGTGATTTCAAATTGTGATTTTCGCTCACTGTGTGATATTCTCTCACTAGCTCACTTTCTGATATTCATTCATTCGTTCAATACACGAGTTCAGTTACGGTTGTGTTTTGTCGAACACACGGCTGGTTCAATAGTAGCAAGTTACAGATATAACAACAATTTATGTAGCCTTTATGCATCTCATGCAGGAACAATTATATTCGTGTCTGACGACAAGATAGGATCAATATGGTTGAATATGCTCCGCAATGATGTACTAACCTCTAAAGGAAAGCGATAGTACTAAACGGGAAATGCTTTCTTGTAAGCTAAAGACCTTCGCCCACATTATGAACAAAAAACTTGTATTAGATAATGCAAGCTATGCTTTGTCATACACCGTAGTGGTTCGTTAAAAAACACCCTATGAATTAAATCAGGTGCTGTTTGAAGTAGCATCGTCAAAGATCGAGAAGCACAAAAGGGAGGTAAAAAGAACCTTAAAGTGAAAGCCGTCGCTAAGAGTAAATCTCCATGAACATGGAAAAACAATCTGACAGCGTTGCTTTAGAAAGGCAAACAAATGACCTGGCTGAGCAAATTAGTATGTTTGTGTAATGAATTGTATTGTATTGAATTGAATAATCAGCCCAAGAATGTAAGTGAGGACAACCGCGCTCACTCGAATCACAGTATGTATTGAATAACAACCAGAATCAGAATGAATGACAATCAGAACTTGAAAAACAGTATTATTGATTATTGTTGCATGAATGGTGATGAATGATTGATTATTATTGATCGTTAATCGAACAATCACCACAACCACCTCAGTTTGCGAATGATCCTGGGTTTGTATAATCCCAGTACGGCTTGTTCAACAAACGTTCTGATCTCCACGGGGGATCTAGCGAACCCGACACATCATCCACAGTTACCAACAATTGTATCGCTTTTTCAATGGCAGTAGTCCAAGGTGACAATAAGGCTTTTCCTCTAGCGGTTTTGAAAAGAATATTATCTGACGATCGTTTGGATGAGCTAGAAGGCAGTGGTGCATTCGCTTGATAAGATGAGTTCGGTGATTTATTCGAAATGGTATCTGATGAATTCTGAAGTTTGCAAACATTGAAGCCACTTTCTTGGTAATGAAAACTAGATTTTCTGTTTGAATCAATGATACGGGTGGATCTGGACATGTTAACAGGAGTATCGCTTGAATCGGTTGATAGGGCAGTCAAATTTTCATCATCAAATAAAAGAGTTTTAGCACGAACAATGGCACTGTTAGAAATCGGTCGAATTGTTTTTCCAGATGCAGTTTGATTATCCAGAGTAACGGGAGTGTTCTCCATACTATGATAGCATGTATGAAAGTCAACGTTTCCTTTTTCGCCAAGCGGCATAGTTAAGGCATCATCATCATTTGTCTGCATCAGAGCCTTGGCGTTTTCACGTTTCTGTGTATTGAACATGACGGAATTTCGTGCTGGCGACAAATCTGTTGTTGCCACACGCGCATCTTCATACTGTTCGCAGTGAGCTCGAACATCTTTGAAAGAGGGATTTGGCAGCTTCAAGAGTTCATTCTGCAGAATACTGTCATGTATTCCAGCAATTAGACGATCTTTCAATTGCATATCTAACGACTCACCGAAGTTGCATTTCGCTGCCTGAATTAGCAATTGTAGAATAAAATCACGAATTCCTTGTTTGGGCTGACGCACCATGGAATGAAATTTTGCACTTTCGGTTGGCTCGAAATGTACTGGTTTCACGTTTTGCATTAAAAGCGTCTTCAACTTTTCATATGGAAGAGAAATAGGAGAATCAGGATAAGCTAAATTCTTGATTAACGTATATGCGGATTTTCCAACCGCATTTAGAAAATGAACCGATTTTTTATCATTCTCAGCTTCCGGTCGTGTCATACACCAAATTTCGAATCTTTCACAATAGTCTTCTATTTCTCGAGCATTTGAATTTATATCGAGAGGTTCTAGACTTGAATTTGCCATGACGAAATGATCCTGAATTGTATGAATTGTATCCTGTTCGGGCGCACCCACTGCTCGCGACGCCAAATGTAATGAATTGTATTGTATTGAATTGAATAATCAGCCCAAGAATGTAAGTGAGAACAACCGCGCTCACTCGAATCACAGTATGTATTGAATAACAACCAGAATGAATGAATGACAATCAGAACTTGAATAATAGTACTATTGATTATTGTTGAATGAATGGTGATGAATGATTGATTATTATTGATCGTTAATCGAACAATCACCACAGTTTGCTGGACCAAATAGACTGACGGAAACAAAGCAAACTCGTACTCTGTTTATTCTAAATCGGAAAGAGACGCTGGTTCGCGAAAGCAAATCCCGACAACAAATGGATGGTCCAAAGGTGCAGGAGGTTTTGCGCATGGTAGGGCAAAATAAAGAGAGCCCGTCGGGTTGGCCGTCGTTTAAGAGGTGACTTAATTGAAACCTTTAGGGTCTTGAAGGGTTTAAGTGGCGTGACAATGAATGACTTCTTCACCTTTTGTCCCGAGCTTGGTGCCCGAGATCATTCACTTAAAATCGCTTTTTCAACCTTAGGGTGGTGAACTTCTGAAACATTCTTCCAGAAAAACTTATATGCTGATTTCCGATTCGAGTTTTGAGCAGGGTTTGGACCGCAACAGTGGTAAGATTTTCTGAATACTCTCAATAATTGTTATAGAATCTTAGGTAGTTCACCATTTAGCGTTATCCCGTAATTCAAGTAAATGCTAGAGTTTTGTTTCCTATGCAGTATTCTACTTCAGCTGAACTCTCACCGTGCTGTTGAAGAGAAATTGCTTTTTCTTTTTCCAGTATTGGTTATAACGCAGTGCTCCCTAACTACAATCTGGATAATCTCTTGGTGTCGTGATCGTCAAACATTTCAAACAGACAAAAGAAAAAAGTTTTGGTAGAGGTGGGTACTTCTATGCAGCTTTCCACCGAAGGAAATTCTAGACGCTCGATTGGCTGAACTGAACTTAATATTGGTGAAGAGATATTTTCTGTTGCATTACAGATTTCCCTCGTGCAACAGAAAACTTATGAAGATATTGTTTAAAGTGGTGGACACTCTTCTGTGGCATACCAGCGAAAGAAACCTGGACGTTCGATTGACTGGTTAGCCGCCTACATATTTGTGCAAACTGAACTGAGCTGAACTGAACTGATCAGTCCAAGCGATCATTAGGAGAAGAAATAGGTACGTTAGTGCTGGACGATGACCATACGGCTTTGACTGCACCGGAAAAAGCCGATGATGCGTTGCATTTCATTCTTCTGCATGTGTTTATATCGGCGCGATTCAGGTAACTGTTTAGAAAACTCACGAGTGCAGAGCACCTCCCTCAGCTCTCGGTGGACCATAGGTACCTTCTGCACAAATTAAGTATGTGTGGGCGTCACAGGTGACCTACATCGATGGTTAGACAGGTTCTTAACTAATCGCACTAACTATGTTAGAATTGCAGGGGAGTGCTCGCAGGAATCACTGATTCTCATTGGAGTGCCTCAAGGCTCGGTGCTTGGTCCATTACTTTTTCTAATTTTTGTAAACGACCTGGCAGCGTGCTTGAGTTCACGCTGCTTCCTGTTTGCTGATGATGTTAAGATCCTAGGAACCGACAGTAGAGATACGCTTATCTCTGATTTAGAAAAAGTAATCGAGTGGACAAAGACCTGGGACTTGCCACTAAACTTGGGGAAGAGCTGTCTTCTGACGACTGATTTAGCGACAACCCAACTAGAAGTTGGTGAAGGAACTATCAGAATAGCGGCTGCTCAGAAAGTGAAGGATCTTGGCATTACTATAACGGGCGATTTTAAATGGGCTACTCAATGTGCCGAAGCTGCAAACAAGGCTCGCAGAGAATTGTTCAGACTTCGCTCAGCGTTATCTTGCCGAACACCTTCAATCTTCATCCCCTTATACAAAGTAGTCGTGCGGCCTCACTTGGAGTACTGCGTTCAATCCTGGGCACCGTACTTAAAAAAGGATATAGCATGTCTCGAAAGGGTTCAGCGCCTTGCGACTAGGATGGTTGAGGGTCAGGCAGGTAAAACTTATGAGGCTAGACTCAAGGACCTCGGTTTGTTCTCACTAAAGAGACGGCGGCTGCGAGGTGATCTAATAGAAGCCATTAAGATTCCAAAGGGTCTTACAAGTGATAATATTACTGAAATCCTTAAACTTGCACCTAATGCAGCTACAAGGGGTAATTCCATGAAACTTCTTAAGAGTAGGCCCAGGTTGCTGGCACGTGAGCACTTTTTCAGCAACCGTGTGGTCAACTTCTGGAACAAGCTCCCAGATTGTATAGCAAGCCTCCCAAATGTGTTGAGCTTTAAACGGAAATTAGACGTTAAATGGTCTATCATATTTCCGCATATTGTCTAATAAAAAACTTTAAAAAACAAAAAAAACGTATTTTTACATTTTTATCATATCTGTCTAGGCCCGGACAACCTGACAGTAAATTAGCCCACATGCAGTCTATGACTGTGTTTTACTTTACCTCAACTAGGCTAGTGATTTCATACACCACACATTGTTGACGCATATTATTGCATTGTTTCCTGAATAAGCTGACCTCTCACCGTGCTGGTGAAGAGAAACCTACCTTACTTTCCAGATATTCGGAAACAAGAACGTGTGAAAAGTACGAACTGTATACTCGATATCGAAGTGCCGGGTGCTCAACCGCATACCGTCGAAGGAAATCTGGGCGCGTGATTGGCTTTTAGCCACCTTCAGCCCTGTGCAACTTGAACTTGAACTTGAAGTTGAACATCAATAGTCAATAGTATATTGTGGTAAAAAAGCGACAAGCTTAAAAGAAAACCACAGGATGTTGTACACATGGATTCGAAAGTTCAGGGTTAAAATTAAGGTCCGAATGAAGAAAAACGTTGATACTGTAAGGGATGGGGATGCGAGCACCACAAAACTTTGGTTGATACTTCCAGTTGAAAGCAGTTTGTGCGCTGAAAATCGGAAAAAGTGCAGTATCATAGAGTATAGAAAGTTATAGCTTTTCAAACGTTATGAAGCAAATGAAACAAGTGCATATCTAAACGGTCTTTAAAAATAGAAAGGGAAGCGGCAGACAACAAAAATTGGTAGATTGTTCCAGGTTTGTGCAACACGAACGGCAAAAAAGTGTTTACGACAGTCCAACCTGCTTTGTTGATGGGCAATTTTTAAATGATGGCCACGCGTACGATTGCCGGTGTGTTAGTCAACGGCATATAGAAAGTATACAACAAACAATAATTACACCTACCCTTTGCGGAAGTTTGGCAAACGGCGCCGAACCTGCTGAACTCCACCCGACCCTTTGTTGATATTCTAAGGTTAGCTTTTAAGCTCATAGCTTTTTGTACAACAATATGGTATTGACTATTGTCTATATGAGACAGATTCGCTTAATATATCAGGAATATGCAATGAAGAGGTTCCCCGAACTGCCCACAACCTACGATTAGCGGCGAGTGTTGTTCGAGTAGATTTTGCTGTTCTTAAATTCGTCAGATACCAGTAACCACTAGAACTCTCTCACATTATACAGACTTGATAGAAGCCCAAGCAAAAATTATGTCCAACACCGACCAATGTTTTTTGTGCATAGTATTTTCCACCGGAAAGACTGGTCACTTAACTGATTCTGTTTCCTTTGCGTGACTTACCCATCCTCAAATGTACCGATTGCGCCCACATCTTAAAGCCATAGGCAAAGAGATTATTTCACTTAATTCGTCCACTAAAGAGCAAAACCTGCGGAAGCATTTGTCCGGTTTAAAAATGGTTGATTACACATCATCACAGCACCTACGACACACTTGAACATTAGTCACTTTGTCCATCTATGTTCAAGATACGACGGATGCTTCGTGGATAGAAAGCATCCAGCTTCCGTTCGTGTCTTGCGTTTATGTTCCAGGTTTCACTGCCGTGCAGTAAAGCATTTAGTACACACGCGCGGTATACCGTCATCTTTGTCATTACAGTCAACTTGCTGTTAACCCAAACACAAAAGTTAAATCGGGACAAAACGACAGCTGCTTTGCTAATCCGCTTATCCATCTCCGTGTCTAATGAGATGTTATCCGCAATGGTCGAATCAAAATATGTGAAATGATGTACTGGTTTAAACTGACAGTTTCCAACAGTGATGATGGGAGGCGATAAAATCCCTTGACCAAGAACTTTCGTCTTGCTCACGCTGATTATTAGCCCGACAAAAACAGCCAATTGACGATTGTAGGTGTTCTTGGGAGTGATAAATAATGGCTGCATTGTCGTCCAACTGCAGTTTACGGATTAGCACATCCCTAACCTTGGATGTGCAATCGTGTCACATTTGTGTGCTGTGCGGCTAACTTCGTGCTAAATTGATTGGCCAATGGTAGTGAGCTTCATGCTGAAACACGCTGGGGTATTACTAACATTTCTATTCCCCACTCATATCTGTCTAGGCCTGGGCAACCTGACAGTATCGTAGCCCCCATGCAGTATCTGACTGTACGGCACTTTGCCTGGATCAGGCTTGACATTTCATACCTTCATACAATACCATAACCTTGGCTTGTGCTCTCAACCAGTTCAGATTAACAAGTTTCCAACCACTTCGCGTGCGTCGGTAGATAGGTATTTACCTTTGCTTCTCGTCCTTAAAGCGTGCTTCAGAAGTAGAGCAAAGAAAATGCCGTAAGCGTGTGAGGGAAACCGGTAGATGACGAAATTATCCTCAAGTTATGGCAGCAAAGTGTGACTGTAGACGTCCGCAAAGTTTTAGCTATTATGGACAAGAACATCAGTCTTCAACACTTAGCATGTATTGCAGACAAGGTTCGCGATATCTCTCCTAATACTACATTATCTCACGTAAAACGCACGAGTAACACTGATTCTAGCACCGATGCAGAGAGATTTTGAAGAGGTAAAATCGATGTTCCATAACTTATTCATGCAAGTATATAACCGCACGATCTCGTAGTACCTCTCGAAATAGTCATTCCTGCTAACCAAAGAAACGATCCACAAATCGTTCTAATGTATCATGCTGTTGTTATTATCGTAGATTCAATGCGAAGGCCCTGCGTTGCACCTCACCTTGTAGTTATGAATTAATTTCGTCCAATCAGGGAAATCGAGAGGCCAGGCAGTAGATATGGCAGCTCTGTCTTCAAAGCCGTATTTTCTACGTTACCTACAGGTTCTCGAAAATGCGTTTCATCATCGATACTGGTGCGAAAATTAGCGTCACCCGATACCGTAACACGCAACGCAAGAACCAGTCGTCAATGACGTTTCAGGCTGCAAACTGCACGAAAATTTCTACTTTCTGTCAAAGATAATTTTCTGTCGAATTAATTCATAGACGTAACTTTCGATGGATTTTCACGCTCGCAGATATCGAAGTACCAATCCCTTACCATTTTGATCTTTCAATCAATATAGCTGGACTTAATTTTATTGACAATGTAACAAAAATTAATTCATTTGGTAATTTCTGGTATTCCTCATCTGCACCATTCGATTACTCACCTACTGACAGTATTCCCCAAGTTTTTAAACCGTGCTCGCAATCTACTACTGTTAAACATGACGTCAAACACCGCATTCTGACTCGCGGTCCTCCAGTGTTTAACACACCCTGTCACTTGTCTCCGAAGAAGTTCGAAGTGGCAAAGCGTGAGTTTGAACGCATGCTTAAACTTGGAATCATGCGACCGTACAAATCACCTTTGGCAAGCTCCGTTCACATAGCGGATAGGAATAAAGCTGGCGCTTGGCGTTTATGTGGTACCCTATTCCACATAGAGAGACGGTGTTTTCTTAACTGAATCTGGTGCGTGCTTATCACCAAATACCTGTCGCCGAAGAAGATATTCTGATAACAGCCATCACCACCCCATTCGGTCTCTTTGAATTTCTCAAAATGCCCTTTGGTTTACGCAACGCTGCTGAAACCTTCCAGAAATTCATAGACCGAGTTTTCCCATGATTATCGTTCATGTATATATTAATGATGTCCTCGTTAATAATCGGTCTCAAGCGGAACATGCAGAACATCTGCGTGCCGTGTTTCAGCATTGTTCCATTCCTTACCACGAGCAGATCTTTGACAAACACCGTGAACAGAAATGGTCCGAGAACCGAAACTTATGCAACGCCAGATGCGACGAATGTAGCTTTTGACCGGATTACATTCACCTCCACTCGGTTAAATCTGCCGCTGACGAATTCCTTGATCCACTTAACAACATTTTCAGTGATACCTACCGCCTTTGCACGGATGTGCAATCGTGCAGCATTTCTGTGCTGTGCGGCTCACATCGTGCTAAATTGATTGGCCAACGGTAGTGAGCTGCACGCGAGTACACGCTGGAGTCTCACTACCATTTCTATTTCCCCTTCAAATCTGTCTAGGCCTGGGCAACCTGACAGTATCTTCGCCCACGTGCAGTCTCTGACTGTGCGGCACTTTGCCTGGATCAGGCTTGTGCTTTCATACATACATACATACCTACCGCCACAAGCTATGTGATACACGATCAAATGTATCATTTTCACTTGGCGATAGTCGAACTGTGTTCCCAGATTCTTTTGAATTTGAGTGCGATTCATTCGCCACTGCCAGAATTGTTTCATACATAGCACAGAATCACGTAGCCGTGGGTGGAGTATTAAAGTCGGCGACGGTAATACCGCATTTATTTTATTCTATCGAAATGTTTTGCAACTGTAAAAACTACAGAAGCTAGCCAGTCGTCCATGAGCTTATAGGCATCGACTTCGAAAACCGTCACTTCCAGCATTAGGGCTTTTCTCGCAGTGAGATATTAATTGAGAAAATAGTACTGACACCTCAGTGTGTTTCTGCATATAGCTCTGTTGGAAAAACAGATGTACTTAGGGTAACGTGCATCGGACAGCAGGCAATTTTACCCAATATTGGAAACGCATATACGTAATTGCAGCTCGGTGATAAATGCAAATTTTATTTACTATTAATATATATTTATATATAAAAACTTTTATTTGTCATTTCAGAACCGCGTCGTCCGTTTAGAGTTGGTTTACATCTGACAAAACATGGAGTCTCCTGCAACAGTATATATTCTTTTGGAACAAGCATCATTGGAATCGATAAAAGCTGCCGGCGGCAAAGAATATCAACTCCTTAATCCAGACCGGCACAAAGAGCGGATCACGAAAAGTGGCCAAAATCTATCGGATATCAGACCGGACATAACTCATCAATGTCTTCTTATGCTATTAGACAGCCCACTTAATCGTGTTGGTAAACTTCGTGTGAGTTGCTTTGAAGAAGAACTCTTTTATGTTGTTCTGTCACGCTATCAGCAGTGCTTTATTTTCGAATGTTTAGCACTAGCAG
>JACCGJ010017735.1:0-17963 GCA_013407085.1 Atriophallophorus winterbourni
TGATTCTGAAGTATTTTGGCTCCACTGTTTGCTGTACGTTTCTATACAGTTGAGGTTTGTATAATTATTGTTGTTGTAATTGTTGCTAATTACAGTACCGTATAACATCCGAATGGTGGTTCTGAATTTGTCGAACTAAGAAACGGGTGGAATACGCGTTCCTCACGTCTCAGAAGTCACAGAGTTCTGGGGGCCAGTTTTATTTTGGTGCGAATTGCGATATCAGAGTGTGTGTCATTTGATTAGCCGGAAAGGATAAGACGATCAGACGATCAGCTAAGATAAAGAATTTAGAGAGGTCCACAACACTTTGTAGATTATTAACATAGATAAGAAGAAGGAAAGTACCTGGAATGTTGCCCTCAATTACGCAATTTGGAATCAGCTGTTCTCTTGAGCTAATATTACCAACGTGAACTGAAAAGGTGCGATCAGACGGCTTGCTCAATAAAGTTGGGTGAACAGGGGTATCTAAATCCGACGTCAATAATGTTTTCAGAGATTGTGATGGTTGAGCCATATATTCTGAGTTTTTCGAAACGGATTGAGCTGTGTGAGCTCACATACGTTGTTTTAGGAGCAGACAATTCCAATCTTCATTGTGCACCGGAACTTGATTGAGTCTCAAAATCACAGTTAAGTTATGAGACGATCAGACTATCATCGAAGATGAAAGTTAAGAGAGATCCACAAAACTTCGTAGATCATTAACATAGATATGAAGAAGGAGATGACCTAGAACGCTGCCCAAAAGTACGAAACCTGTTGAACTACTACTAATAACGTGAACTGAATAGGTGCGATCAGAAGGAAAAGAACTAAACCACCTTAATAAAGGCCCATATATAGCTAAATACGGTAATTTTAAAAGGGGAAGTGTGTGAGGAACCCGATCAATAGCTTTGAATATATTTTAGAATACAACAATCAATGCTAGTTCATGGTAAAAAAAGTGGTAATATGATCTAAAACTTCCAACTGGCAGGTTACACAACAATTCTGATTTCGTATATCCATGTTGGACCGAAGAGAACGCTTTTGACGAAGGTATTCCAACAAAGAATTATTAATTAACAATTCAAATAACATAGAGAGAATATAAGTATGATTGATAGAGTGATAATTCGTAACAGGATTTTAATTACCAGAATTTAAACCGGGGGTAATAACAAAGATTTTTGCTATTATTGCAAATGCCGCGTCAAGTTCTACATTTTGATACCTGATTCTGTGTTCTACCATGTGTGGTGAACTAGTTATAGTGGATTATTTGCTAAATGAAGGAATCACGAGTTCAAAAACAACCATATCGACCTGTCGATCAAACGCCCATCACTCAACCGAATAACACACTTCAGGCTTCTAACATGTGTGACCCAACCACGAGATCCAACGCAGAAAAACATCGATTGGTCATGCTGTGACAGCAAATCTTGTTTACCAGACATCGACATAGTACCAACTTAAAATCTGTGCCAAGGGCCTAGATCCACCGAACGCAACAATGTTCATGGCCCGTCCAGCTAATTCGAACCATCTTGACACAGAATTGACCCAAAGTCACGTGCAAAGCAAGTGAATAACAGGTGAGTTCCAAAGCGGGTCGAGTAATAACGTGTTTTCTGTGTATGGGTATGATCCATGGTAAATGTGACATTTCTTAAACCACTGGTTCGATTCGCAAATTTTGCAAATTTCGTTTTGTGTGAAGGAGATGCATGCAAATGTGTTATATATTTATGGTCATGGGTTTTGAACCCAGTCTACATGAGTGGAGGCATATGTGATTGAACAGGTTGGTCATACCAACCTTACCCAACAGTGGCATACAAGCGCAACTTGTTTACAAAGCCCACGTGTTTATCATCCCAGCCACTGACTGTTCAAAGCGATGCAGCATCACATTGTTTGACGCCACATCACCTACCACATTATTCATCACTTCATAAAGCAATATCAATAAATGTGTTAATACAAATGCACAACGTTGAGTCACCGGGTTGACTGAATTTATTAATATCTGTGTAGAAAATTCCACTCATCATATTGCTGTGGCTTAAACTTGGTATCAATGGAGTATGATCGACAATGAATTTACTATTCGTAGTATGACACTCCCACGCCGTAACCGTGGTGTCGTTGAAGGTGGTGTTGCTGTGTATTGTCACAAGCGACTGAAGATAAACTTTATCACAGATACTGATCTTCTACTGACTGACAGGCTGTGGTGCTTACTTGATCAGGAATTTGGGGCAGCTGTAAAATCCTGGTCATATACTGCTCACTAACATCTACTGTAGAACACAGCGATATGCAAGTTGTAGAACTTCAGCGCCTCAACGCTCGACAGCACGCTCAAATGCTAATCATCGGGGACCTCAACCTTTCATGGCCATACTAAAAAGGCCACCATAAAACAAACTCACTGAAGCAAAAACTTTGCGAAGTATTCGTCATATAGCCCTTGTACATCTATGTCTCCAATCACACACGAATGGAACAGAGCTGCCATCTAGTCTGTACATTGTTGTGAATTCGAATGCATCGAATATCGAATCAACCGTGTCCGAAGCTAATTTGGGGCTAAGTTACCATGTAGTAATCGTTCTTTATTATGTCTGCTGTGCTATGAGACACAGCGGCGAGATGAAGGTCATTCGTGAAGTGGAGTTTTGGAGCTTCATGTATGCATTCTGTGAACTAAACCGGGTCTAACTTGATTTCAATGAATAAAATACACATAAAAACTCATTATTGAACTAATCTCAGATGCGAATACTATCAGCCTCGATTTATTCAAAGCAAAGCTTTCCGCACCTTCCGATTCACTGTTCGGATTAGAAGCAGAAAATGGATTCAAATAAAAAGATGAGCCTGTGCCATTCATTGTGATCTTCTTATGACTGCAACTTGATTTCAATTTTGCCAAATACGAAAAAGATTGCCCACCCTTGATCGGCGAGACATACAACAGTATCATTACTTTTTCTCCTATACATAAATGATGTACATACAGTCGTCTCTCATAGTAAACTATTCTTGTTCGCAGATGACATGAAGGTAGTAATTTCCTTCTCATCTTCTGAAACACAAACTTACATTGCCAGACTAAACAAAGATTTGGATGCATCATCCAAATGGGGTAACATTAATGGTCTCTCATTTTCTGTAGAAAAATCTAAGTTCATGCCTTTAAGATGTACAATTCCTGATAACGCAATCCTTCTTAATAGTAATCCTATTCAAATTATCGATTGCACACGTGATCTTGGGTTCAAATATTCAGCATCGCTTACATTCAACGAGCATATACATCACGTGATCTCAAAGGCAAAGCAGAGTGTTAATATGATTCATAAGTTCTTTACTCTCCCACACTGTAAGTTAGAACTTTATAAACTTTTCACCATACCACTCTTTGATTACTGTAATATAATATATAGCAGTATGAATAAAACCGATACCATTCTTTTGGAAAAAGTACAACGTAATTTTACCAAATCAATCACCGGATATAGCTCGAATCAATCATATAGAGAAAGATGTTTGCAGCTCAAGCTAGAACCACTATGGTTCCGCAGAATTAGACACAACCTAATACTGTTCTTTAGAATAATATCTTCTGATAATATAGATATAAATTCGTCTATTCGCTTCCGACAAGGTTCTAGATATAACTTAAAAAATCAAGATAACCTAGTGGAATTACCTAGATCCTGTACGAAAGTAAGGAGTAACTTGTACCTAAATACATACGCTAAACTCTGGAATATTCTTCCGAAAAACATAAGACTTTGTACCTCACTATGTGATTTCAAATCACATCTGAATTCATTTCTCACAGTTGAAAGATTAATGAAACTTCTCAACTAGATGTCTTATTAGATGAATTATACAATCATGGCATTACTGGATATTAACAGTGATATCAGTTTTCAACTTTCATAGTGAACAGTTACTCCGTCCCTTAGTATTTATTTTCCAGATTACCTCTTTGCATCAATATGAAGAATTCCGGTTCACAAACGAGTCAACACTGGGACGCCAAATCTTCTACGAATACCCCGAGAAGACACTCTCCATTTAGAACATATATTCGACAATAATAATGTGTTACAACTAAACATTTTTGAAGATTCTCTCTCTTTGAGACTCCTCGCATCTTCGCTGTTCCGGTCAATCGTTCTTCAATATTCTTCTAATCATTTTTCCCCTCACCCGATTTTCTTTTCATACAATAACTGCTCATATATTGAATTTCTGTAAAACTGATTGATTATCATTTACCTGAACCATTTTAACGAACGAAAAATTATCAGCACGTATGACCTTGAAAATGTTAATAATTGTCCATTCTTATGTTTTGTGTATACAAACAACTTTGATAATTATTGATCATGCTTAGCATGCCTTGGAATTCCAAGAATAAAATATTCATTTATTTATTTATTTATTTATTTACCAGCAAAGCATGGTGGAAATAATTGTATATAATCCAAAAATACTGTACAAAATTTTAAATGAAAGAACAACGGTGAAACAACGTGTTTTTGCGCTCATAACAAAAAAGGAATGATTAATAAGGTTCAAGATACCGCAGATGCTCTTGCGAAATATTTTACTCCCAAGTGTTCTGCCCGAAACAGAAACGATTGCATCATGGTTTATCAAACTCATTAGAACCTCTAAAAGAACAAATAATCGATCAAGTTGTTGGAGAACGACAAAAAAATCTTCGGGTTTGGGCAGCATTACCCCAGCTATTCGCGGTGCATAATATACAGTTTTATGCACTCTAGCGTAGGTTTTTATCCGCAGTCTTTGCGACGGTTCCGTACTGTCAACATGGAAATCTGGTGTGATATTATCAATTTACAAGGATGGTTGTCGTTCTGACGTAGCAAGCTACAGACTAGTCACCATGCTTCCATGGATCTCGAAAATTGTTGACCGCAGCCCAATTGAGTGTATCGTTAGTGACCTTAAAACTAAATGACATTTACGACCAGCGCAACATGTGTTTCACAGATCTTGTCTGTCAAATTTACTCATCACTCTGGACGATTGGACAACGTCTCTTGACCCTGGATACTCCGTTCATGCCTGCTATATTAATGTATTATAGGCATTCGATAAGGTCAACCACAGCCTGCTTTTTCTAAAGCTAGTGCACTGTGGGATAACAGGTAAATTATTATCGTGGACAATGGATTATCTGACCGATCGGCATGTGCGAAACCTTATTGACAGCATTCTATCAAAAACCATCTATGTCACCAGCGACGTCCCTCTAGGTTCAGCGCTCGAGCCCATCCATTTTTGCTATTATACATAAATTATATTCCGCAAGTAGTACGATGAAAGATGGTTATTTTTTATGATGACTTAAAAACTTGGAAGCAAATCCGATGGATTGAAGATTGTTTTGTGCAGCAAGAGAATTTGGTTGACATGTATCTCTGTTCTCAACTAAATTAGATGATTTTCAACATACGTCAAACTTAAATGTTATAACTTGGCTGGCCATAAGAGCATACATATAATAATGGCCATGAATCCTCGACTTGGACCAGTACTGAAAAACATCCCAGTATCTGGAGTACAAATATCTTGGAAGGGAATAGTCATAAACACAACGTATACCAACTGGAGTCATTCAGGGTAATATTAATAATATATATTCTTGGACATCCGAAGCATGTAAAACATGATCAGTTTATCAAAATTAGAACAGCAAAAGAAAATATAACGGTGCAAATGACCGAAGTGAGCGGGATTTTTAAACATGTTTTTCCGTTCAATAATGGAAACGAATATACAGTAAAAAATCTTAATGTCTAATAACAATAAGGTTTCATTCAAATTTCGTCAGAAATTATGAGTTGCGAGGATGGGAAAACATGGAGAACATCAATGGAAGGTAATTATGGAAAAAGTGGAGTGAATTTCTGATAAAGATTTATTTTCAATTCATTCTGCAATTCATCTGCTTCATCTTCCGTTCAAATTTTTGTTACGCTAATACGTATTTGTGTCTCATAACTGAACACAATTACAATATTTCTGCATAATGGGCCGCATCGATGCGATAATCAAACGAAATAAATGTGCAAAATGTAGCCAGGATATTAATGATGACGATCCTGCCATCCAGTGTGATCGCTGTGATGCTTGGCAGCACCTGCGATGCACGAAACTCTCGAAGTCGTTTTACGACTCTTTGAAACAGCAAACAAATGAAGAGATATTCTTCGGCGTTGCTTGTAGAGATCGGCATCGAAGGGACAAACTTGCCGATAAACGCAGTAGGCAAACACCTACATATTTTGTTCTCAACGAATCATCGAACCTGAAACCAGCTGAGGATCTCCCTAAGAAAACGACTTACGCGGAGGTAACAGCTAACGCTTCCATATCATCACTTCCGGACCCGTATGGTGCTATTGTCACCAGACTACTACGCCTCGAGTCTCTACTGGAAACTGACTCTTCACCTGCTTGCACAAGTCCTAAGGATGATCTGGTACTGCCAAGTGTGACTCGATCAACAAAATCACACACTACTTCACAGGTAAAGCCAAAACCAAACAACGCTGGGAAACTGCCTGCAGCTCCAAAAGCCAATCACAAGAACACGCGATCCCTGACCATTGTATGCACAAATGTGCCGGAAAGTGTATCTCCATGCTTTCAAGCACGCAGGCAAGATGATGTGCAACAATGGCGAGCTCTCTGTGAGAAACTGAAACTTGATGTAGACCCGGTTTCTTTAGTACGTCTTTCCAGACACCCAAACTCGCCTCACGCGGATGCCCCACGTCTACTCAGAATCACCCTTGACTCCCCGGAGAAGGTTGAAGAGGTCTTGCTCTCGGCCCACCTTCTCCGAAATACAAATTTGCCTGTTCGTATTTTTCCAGACGTTCCTTGGTTCAGAGGCAGATGCAAAAGCAAGAAGGCTACGATTGGAAATCGGCGAACGATAAACGCAGCATTTTTGTCCACGGTGTGCCTGAACTTAAAGATGATGACTTAGCTAAGAACACTCTACACGACTGTTCTCAGTGGCGCTACATCCAAGAACTCAGCAAAATTCACGGAACTTTGACGACTGCCGTGAAACGCCTTCCCACGTCCTCCGGCTACAAGGGTAATGCCCCCCGTATTCTGAAAATTACATTCCAATCCGAAGATATGGTTAATACTGCCTTGCGCTCGTGGTATGATAACAAACGCTTTGCACCTACAAAGGTACGTCTTCGCACCGCAGTTGACAAACCAAGACCTCGTCCGCAACCATCAGTCATACCCATCACGAATCAGTCTGCTGACGAATTTCACACGACCGCTTCAAAAAAATCCCCGCAGCCGGTTTCAGTGAGATCGGCTGAATAACTGCACACCCTATCACCACACTGCATACTCTACAATCACGCAGCCTTTCATGCTGTTACACAAATGCTGCTGGTTTCCTGAACAAACTCCCGGAACTCCGTTACCGCCATTCCCTGTGCTCATGGGACCTAATAGCGGTTACCGAGACGTGGTTATCAAGCGCAGCTCATGATGCGGAACTCACCCTTCCAAACATGTCATTACTTCGCTGCACCGTACAACAAGAGGAGGTGGAGTGCTGTTCTATCATCACAAATCGCTTCGCTGCGAACAATTATGTGACCCTGCGTTGGTTGACTCTGATGTTCTTTGGTGCCAAATCCCACTCAAGCAAGACAGTCTTCTCCTGATTGCAGTTGTTTATAGATCTCACAGTAATACCCCGCTGCTCGATTCCTCCCTTCTGTCATCACTTCGACATGCTTTAAATAAAAGATTCTCCCATACTGATAATGGGCGACGTTAACTGTCTCAGCCTTTATGGCGAACATGCGTCTCACCCATTCGCCACCGCGTTGTCCGAAATATTGGCAACCTATCCATTATACAATCATGTTCACGAAGCTACTCGGTTTCGGGGCACAAATACACCATCCCTTCTGGACCTCATCATCACCAACGAAGAGTTAATGATTGAACAACTTTCGTCTAACCCTCCCTTGGGCAACAGCGATCATGTTGTCTTGACATTCACCTTTGTCTCTTTCATGGATTACTTCAACGAACCCTGTCCTAAGAGCCGCTGGATTACTGATCTAGGCTTGTTCCACCAACTCGTCGTAGCCAATTCATGGGATTTCTTAATGATTGACCAGATCGATTTGGCATGGACCACGTTTTTAACTCAGTGGCACGCGCTGCTACGTCTTGCGAGCCACGAAAAGCCCCTCCGTCGGAAGAACCCCAGGTCATTCCTTCGAAGCCGAACACGCAAAGCCATAGCACAGCGAAACGCGGCGTGGCGGTGTTACCAGACAGGACGAAATAGAACTGAGTGGGACATTTATAAGTCATTGCGCAAACGTTGCATATCTCTCAGCCGCCAGGACAAATGCCAGTATGGAATGCACATCTGTAACAAGTTCTTGGATAACCCAAAAGCTTGTTCCATTTTGTGAATCAAAGACGGGTAGTTAAAGTTGGAATTCCATCCCTAGTCAGCACAAACGGTCTCACCTCAACAGCCTTGGAAGCTGCAAACCTGTTGTCTGAACACTACGCCCCAATTTATAACCCTATTTATTCTACAAACTCCTCCCATTTTTCTTCTCCCTCACATGACGTACAGGAAATGCCAGAAATAATGTTTACCCCTGATGCGGTCCACAAGAAGATTTCATGTCTACGGCAATACTCTTCACCAGGACTCGACGGCATCCACCCTAGGATCCTGAATGTAGCCGCATTGCACACATCCAATGTACTTGCCACGTATTTCCAACGTTGTATGGACTCCGCCACTGTCCCCCAAGCTTGGAAAGAAGGTGTTATCACGCCTATCTTTAAAGGCGGTATCCGGTCGGAACCCGCAAATTATCGACCCATTGTGCTGTTGTCAGTCATTTCTAAAGTCATGGAGAGCATAATCTCTGACCACCTTCTTTCACATCCGGAAACAAATCGACTTTTAATCACACAACAACACGGCTTTCGCGCCAACCGTTCATGCACTTCCAACTTGCTTCTCGCACTGGATGCCTGGAGGAAATCTGTGGACGAAGGCATTGGTGTCGATGCAGTATTTCTGGATTTCTCCAAGGCATTCGACCGCGTCGACCACGATATTCTTTCACTTAAACTCGCTGCCTGCGGCGTTAGGTCATCCTTATTGTCCTGGATGAAGTAATTTTTTCCCGACCGCTTCCTCTGTGTTTGTGTGCGTGACTGCTATTCTGCCCGCTTCCCAATCAAGTGCGGTCTGCCACAAGGCTCCGTTCTTGGTCCCCGACTCTTCATCATTTTCATCAATGATATTGGCCAAAACATTGAATCGCCGTTCCTCCTATTTGAGGACGATGTCAAAATCTGGTGCTTACTCTAATCGCCAAGGGATTCACACGTCCTACAAGATTACTTAGATCGTTTACACAGCTGGTCTTTAAGGAATCATCTCCCATTTAACACCTCCAAGTGTAGCGTTCTCCCCATCCGACACTCAGATCCGGTCGCTTACAGTTTGCGCTCAACAGTACTTCAGAGTGTTCGACAAGAAACGGATCTCGGTATCATCATCCAGCACGATCTCGGTTGCACTACGCAATGCGAACGAGCCACAGCAGTAGCAAATCGCAACACTGGCTTAATTCGCCGCGCTTTAGGCAGGTTTGACCGGTTTCTCTTCCCGACACTGCTGAATGTCTACATCCGTCCTCACTTGGAATACGCAGTACAGGCTTGGCAGCCTTGGCTTTGCAAAGACGTGTCCCTTCTCGAAAAAGCACAGAGACGTGCGACAAAGCTTGTCCGTGGTATGCACAACATGTCTTACTAGGAAAGGTTACGCAGTTTAGATATATTCTCCGTTACCTACCGTCTCCACCGCGGTGACATGTTACTTACCCAGCGGATCTTGACTGACACCTCCCATCCACGCAACTCTCTATTCGTTCCCTCTCCAAGCACAAACCTCCGAGGACATGAGCTCAAACTGTTACATTAACAGAGCAGGCTTGAATGTCGACACCGCTTTTTCTCTGTGAGAGTATGCAGTCAGTGGAACACTCCTCCAGGCACGCTTTTTGAGGTTGCTTCTCTCGGTTCATTCGAAGGTCTCCTCGATTCTCACCTCCATGAAATCTCCCACTCCCAAGATACAAGTACCCCGTAAACACTATTTTAATTTTTCCACAAACCCTACCGCATTTTCCCCCAAAACTTACTAGCTCGTGGCAACGGTGAGTTCTCTTTCTGTGCCATTTGCAATTTCCTCACAACCCCGCTAACTCTTTGTCAGTTTCATTGCTCTTCCAGATCTCAGTATCGGAAGTCCGTATAAACGTAGTTTCAAATGACCCTGTTCCGGAGGATGTGGTGGGTAGCTGTGTCCCGGGTTGACGCCCTACTTGTCCAAATGCCACAAAAATCCATTGACGGTGCAGGCTAAACGCGAATGAGGCCCGCTATAAGGCCTTGGAAACTCAAACATTTCTCTCTTTGCTTTTTCGACCAACCGCTCTATCTATCCTGCGGATTGTACAAGCTCTTATCTTTTTTATACCGTAATACACTATTGAACTATTGAAATTGTCATAAAAAATTGATAAATGAATTATATATGCATCAATTCATGGTTTTTTACGGAAAGATTGGTTGAGATGATGGAAAAGGGAACATAAATCCATCAGAATAAGAAAATCTAAGAAATTCTGGGGAATGAGAGAGGGTGTGGTTAATAGCATGGGAGTAGGGTACGCTGTGTACTCCAATACTCTTGAAAAATGGTCGACAAATCGAACCAAAATGTGTTCACCAGCCGGGTTTTCGTTATCTGCAGGAGAGTGAATCGCAAATGGAACAAATCTCGGGCGGATAGATTTCGAGCCAGTTTCAGAGATGGTTCGGTATTCGAAGACACTGGAATATAATGAAAGATATTCTCTTCACCATCATGGTGAGAGGTCATCAAAGTAAAATAGTTCATCATTTAAAAAAATAAGAATGTACATTAACATAATGATTTTCAGGTTTTTTTTACTTTTTTTATTTTTTTGGTAGATTTTATTGTTTTGCAAGTTTGGATAAAAATGTGACATTTATAAGCCTCATATGAAATAAAAGACAGATATATACATAATGGTGTATAGAAAATGTCATGGAAGGCAATGTGACAAATAGACAAATGTGATGCAAGTCCCAACCTATGACGAGACATGCATAGACCCTATGTAACCTGACACTACAGCAGCGTTATAAATAGATAATCAGAAAAATAATATTTTTTAGATGTTTCGAATTTTTTTTAGAGAGACATTTGTTTACGATAGAAACCTGAGTTAAAACAATAAGGTTAACTATGTTTAAACAAAAAGGGGGTAAGATAAGCCGAAGAGATACAATATGTAAAGGTACATATAATACTAGTCCCAGGTTTTAATGTATGTATGAAAGCACAAGCCTGATCCGGGCAAAGTGCCGCACAGTCAGAGACTGCACGTGGGGTGAAATACTGTCAGGTTGCCCAGGCCTAGACAGATATGAGGGGGGATTAGAAATAGATGTAACATACATAGACCCTAAGTAACCGGACACTTAATAATACCATGTATTTCAGACATTGTGAACAGTTCTATACGTGTGCTAGTATACAAAATACGTACAACTGGTTCAATAACCAGGAATACCGTGACAAAATATATTGTCTATAGAAGTGTGTATTATGAGAATTTCGCATAGCGATGGAGCAGTAAGAGAATCTACGAGTGTTTTAAATTTACCTGTAGATGTGCACACGCGAGTGTGGAGTGGAAGAGTATTCCAAAGATGCGCATACCTAATTAAAAAGAAGTTTTGTCGAACTTTAGTGCGAGTAAGGAGAATATGTAATAGCCTCATTCGGTTACGTCGTACAGAACGTTTGCAATCTTGGAAGCGCATGGTAGATCTAAGCTTAACTTGGTGCTCTGTGATGATTCGGAGTAAAAAAAGATTGAGGCGAATTCTGCGTAAACATAGCGTGTCAATGTCTAGTAGATTACATCTTACGTTAAAAGATGAAGGATGAGAGTAGCCTAACATGATTTTGCTAATTCTACGTTGAAGGCTTTCTAAGAGTATACAGTCACGCCTAGCAATGTGGGAGTAGGCTATATTACAGTAGTCAAGAAGCGATAATACTTTTATTTTATATACACTTAGTCTACTTTCACGAAGGAGGAATGTTTCATTTTTCGAACCAAAATTCTGTCTAGCTCTTGCTTTGAGAAATCTTACTTGTTCGTTGAAATTGAGAGATGAAGAATATCTAAATCCTAAGTCTTCGATTTCGTTAGAAGCTGCGAATGGTGTATTGTTGAGAGTAATACTACCGGGGGTATTGAGCAGCGTATACCCATGAATTGCGTCTTCATAGCTGGGAATTCTAAACCCCATTTCGAGCCCCAACTTGAAAGGGTTGAAAGATCGTCGTTGAGAGAGTCTATACACATATTTATATTTATATTGTCGATATGTCTCATTACAAGCTATCGAAATCTTCAAAAGCAACACACCGAACTACATCTCAACTAAAAAAATGTTCGGTGGTTCTTGATGGAAATATGTCCACGGTTCTGACCACTGTACGGAACCTAGAAAACAAGATTGAATCAGTTGCGGATAAGCTGTCCACGGTTTCTAAAATTTGCAGTATATTAGAACCACTAGCTATCCTTCTCGACCCTAGTTACGTATTAGACTCTGATCTTCTTCAAAAAACGGGTCGATTCATAGTGTCGCTGACCTCAGAAATTGAGCAGCGTCGAAACCGTGCTAAAAACATTATTCTTCTTAATGTAGGCGATAGATATCCTTTAGTGGACCTCAAAAAGACAGTAATGTCTCTTTATGGCCTCCCTCTAGAATCGGCATCTATAATTAGGCTTAGAAAGCCTTCTAACCGCAGTTGTGCCCCGATATTATTAAAATGTGTTAACGAAAATTATGCGTTACATATACTTAATAATCAACATGTCTTAAAATCACTGCCTAAATTTTTAAATGTGTTGATCAAGCCAGACAACACACCCTTACAACGCAAATGCGTTCCCAAGCGTTTCAACGTAGTAAAACCCTCAACAGTTATTCCCAATTTAATAGACCTGGATATTGTCGTTGATAATTCCACATCAACATCAACAACTAATTCTAAGTTAAACATTGACGACGCAATGTTAACACCTGGCCCTAATAGCCATGTCCCCACTAAGGAAACCGTCACCGCAGCTTTGCAGCCCTCACCTCGACCTATAATTAAAGCCACAAAAAAAGTCGTGCTCCCTGTCTTCAAATCAAATTCACCCTTACTACGTGGTGGACCGCGCATTATTAGGAACCATACGGTTGGGCGTAATTTTGATGGAAATAATCCATCTAATGGCTCATGTAATTATCACCCCGTACATAGACGGTTCCCGGTTATACCTGGCCCACTTAATCCACTTATCCTCCCGCAAAGTCCTTTTTATCCCAAGCAGCCCTATTACTATCCTCCTCCAAGACCCTACACCATAAGTAAGATTTATTTTCGGTTATGCGCAGACACGAACTTTGTAACTCTCTTTCAAATGTTAAGATTCGTCTTCTAGAACGCCAAGAAAGAAAGGCTTTAAACAGTGATTCAATGACGAAATCATTAAATTACCTTTCGAAGACCAGGTGTATCCGGTCAACACATGATATTCCATCCATAATGTACCACGAAGATGATAAAGATATAGTCACTTCTGATGCGGTCACAATAAGTCAGGCTTTCTCTTTATTCTTCAGCAGCTCGTTCAATAACAACGCTTACCATCCACCAGCAAACAATAGCACTCCCTTAAATACTATTGACTCCTTTACTTTTTCTGTACAAGAAGTAAAAGACATTTCTCGTCGAAGTAAAATCTCATATAAGCCTGATGATGTAGGTTTTATTTCAGCCATCTTACACAACGATAATGAAGACTTTCCTTTACTCTTATTAAATCTTTTCAATATTTCTCTCAAATGTGGAATTTTTCCAACTCATTTGAAACACTCTGTTATTATCCCACGTTTAAAATCTGGTAATTCGAACCTCGTTACGAATTATCGCCCTATTAATCATACTCCTATTCTGTCTAGGTTATTTGAAAGGTTAATCAAAAATTCTTTGTTGGGCTACCTTGGTCCAGATGCGTTCTCTCCAGTCCAACATGGATTCCTTAGCCAAAAGTCTTGTGTAACCTGCCAATTAGAATACTTAGATCTCATAACGCCTTCTCTTGACCAAGGACTAGCAGTGATTGTTGTATTCTTGGACATAAGCAAAGCTTTCGATCGGGTTCCTCATACGCTACTCCTTTTGAAGCTATCATGTTTAGGTATTCATGGGCCTTTATTGACCTGGTTCCGTTCTTTTCTATCTGATCGCACCTTTTCGGTTCACGTTAATGGAGTTACCTCAACTAATCAGCCAATTCCAAGTGGCGTAATTCAAGGTAGCGTTCTAGGTCCACTTCTTTTTCTTATCTATGTTAATGATCTACAAAATGTTGTAGATCACTCTAAGCTATTCATCTTCGCGGATGTGTAGTAGACCAGGTTACTACAATAATATCCCCAAGAACGTTGGAGAAAAGGCACAGGAGATGGAAGGTTTATTGCGGTAGCCAAAACGTGTACAGAGCGTTATGATGCACGCACGAACGAACGGAAGTTAATTATTGTCAAGGTCAATGTTTTGATGAGACAAAACAAGCGGTGTTACACAGCCCCCCTCCAAGAAGTCTGTTCAGCGAGGACTTCTGATCGGGAGTTGCCATTAGCGTGGCGCATGCGGGTGTCAGGTTACCCCGGGCAGGAACGTAGTCTCTCAGCAACCAGTCACATAGAAGTCAGCCAGGGCGCTCGGTCTGCGTGGGTCGATCATCGGTGGTTCGAGAGTAGGATGTACGGTGAACCGATCAGGACTAAGCCAAGTAGCGTCTCACATGTAAGTGAACGTACTGCCGAGCCGCCTCACATGGAGTGAACAGCTGCTAGCGGGATTTTCCCGTTTGGCGTGGTCTTAGTATGAACCCAATTTGAGCAGAAGCAGGCGCATTCGTAGGCTTGACAACAAGAACCAGAAGCTTCGAAAACACAGTCCCTGCTCAGAATTTCCTGTGTCCTGAAGAAAGATGGTAAACGGCCGCGCCAGGAGAATCGGATGGCGCGTCAATCTGGGCTGGTAAGGACCTTGTGTGACATGACAGGCTTGGAACAATTGTGCTCGTGTTGGTGGTTAGGGCTACCGAGTGAGTTGGGGGCAAGCGTAGGTGGACCAGGAAGAATGCGCGATTCGGTGGCATCAGCGGTGGGTGGGTGCGTACCTGAGGGAAAAAGAAAACTCCCTGGTGCATGGGTTTAGGGCCACGACCGAGTGATTAGAATGAGGTACGAAATAATGCACGCGTGTATGCCGATAGATATGAAAGTATTAACTATCTAAAACAAAATCTGCGAATCGAACGGGTTGCCGTTTGGCACGTTTAGTTCCTGTAGTGGCCGGCTCTGGGTTAGCAGTAGGGACAGGAGGGGTAATGACCAGTGGTGCCGGGGTTGGCGTTTGGTCATTTGGGATAACTTCCTCGTCCATGAAAGCCGGTTTGACTCTGTCGATTGAGACAGTGTCATGCTTGCCGACACGGTCAATGACGACCGTTTTGGGAGACCGCCGAATTACTCTGAACGGTCCGGTATAAGGAGGGTGAAGAGGATGCTTCACCATGTCATTCCGGAGAAAAACATGTGGACAATCAGCCAACTCCTTTGGGACATGGGATGATTTGGCCTGAAGCCGCGGGGGTGATGGGCGAAAACGACCCATGTAATGGCGCAAGCGCGCCACGTAATCGCCGTAGGCGAAGGGTGTTTGTTTGTGTGAGGCGACATACTCGCCAGGTAGAGCGATGGCGCGACCGTATGTCAATTCGGCTACGGTAGCTTGCAAAGGGGTTTTAAAGGTTGACCTCAAACCTAGGAGGACGATCGGTAGGACTTCGTCCAGTCAATACCTCCATGCGCCATCAATGCCGCCTTGAGCTGCCTGTGCAACCTTTCGACCATCCCATTCGCCGCGGGGTGGTAAGCTGTAGTTCGGTGATGCTGGCAAACCAGAGTAGCTATCAATTTACTGAAGGCACCATCGAAATGGGAACCTCGGTCCGTAGTGACAATACCCGGACAACCGAACTGTGCCACCCAACGCTCGAAAAAGGCATGTGCAACTGTCTCGGAAGAGCAGTTGTGAAGTGGGATGGCCTCGGGCCACCTGGTGAAACGGTCGATTATCGTAAGGATATATATGCGGCCACGTGAAGGGGGCAATGGGCCGACTAAGTCTACATGTATGTGTGAGAAACGCTCATCCGGTTCGACAAAAGTTCCTAATGGACTCTTGGTGTGTCGATGGATTTTCGTGAGCTGGCATTCATGACACGCTTTTGCCCAACTTCGAATATCCTTACTAGCTTTTGGCCAAATAAATCGAGCCGTTTTCATTTTAACACTGGCACGAATGCCAGGGTGGGAGAGATTGTGTAATCCCTCAAAAACGCGCCGCCTGAATGCAGATGGAATCAGTGGTCGGGGTGTGGTTTGTGAAACGTCGCACAGGATATCGCCCGAGCCGTCAGGCAAGGGTAAAAGTTTAATGTCAAGGGAAGTGGAGTCCCTGAGTTGTGCAGTTTCAGTGTCAGCAGCTTGCGCTGCGGCGATTTCACCGAGGTCGATGGAGGACGGCAACTCTACTACATTTATTCGAGAGAGTGCATCCGCGACCGGGTTTTGGGCACCTGCGATATGCTGTATGTCAGTCGTGAATTGACTGACAAAATCCAGGTGCCGCGTCTCTCTGGGAGAATATCGCTCTGATGATTTGCTTAGCGAGTGGATGAGGGGCTTATGATCAGTAAACACTGCGAACTGTCTGCCCTCCAGGAAATGGCGAAAATGTTTGATTCCGAAGTAGATAGCCAAAAGCTCTCTACCAAACGTGCTATATCGGGTCTCTGCGGGCTGGAGCCGCTTAGAGAAGAACGATATAGGGTACCATGACCCATCAACGTATTGTTGAAGTACAGCCCCCACTGCTTCGGCAGATGCGTCCGTAAATAAGGACAGCGGGGCGTCGGGCCTATAGTGGTTAAGTGATTTGATATTTGTTATGTGGGATTTTAACAAAGTGAACGCCGATTTGGCTTCTTCCGTAAGTAGTAATATTTTCGCACTACCACGGAGCAAATCACTCAATGGCTGGGAGATTCGTGCGCACTGTGGGATGAATCTGCGGTAAAAGTTTACCAGTCCCAGAAAACGCCGGAGCTCCTTAAATGTTGTTGGCTCTGGGAAGTTAAGGGTGGCGTCCGTGTTTTCATCCAGTGGCCGAATACCCGAAGCTGAAAGTTGATGACCCAGGAAATCAATTTGAGTCTGGCCGAAACTGCACTTGGACGCATTGATCGTTATCCCATGACTGGACAAACGATCAAAAAGTGCTGTTAGGTGGCGCATGTGGTCCTCTTTGGATGCGCTTGCAATTAGTACATCGTCGAGATATACGTAAGCGCAATCCAGACCTCTGCAAACCTGGTCCATGAATCGCTGGAAGGTTTGAGCGGCATTACATAAACCAAACGGCATACGGACAAATTCGGAAAGTCCGAACGGTGTGGTAACTGCCGTCTTTGGAATGTCCGCTTCCGCGACCGGTATTTGGTTATACGCTCGAACCAGGTCTACCTTGCTAAAAATGGTACACCCATGGATATTGGCAGCCAGGTCTTGAATATGCGGAATCGGGTACCTATCGGGTACCGTCGCTTTATTTAACCTGCGGTAATCACCACAGGGCGCCAATCGTTTGGGTT
>JACCGJ010017736.1:0-57661 GCA_013407085.1 Atriophallophorus winterbourni
GCAAAGTGCCGCACAGTCAGAGACTACACGTGGGCTAAAATACTGTCAGGTTGCCCAGGCCTAGACAGATATGAGAAAGAAAACAGAAATCACAAGCCTGGCGCTATGCAGAGTGCCGGACATCCAAGCAGTAAAATGCCTGTGATATTGCCTAGTGTCACAGGCCGAGTCAGATATATAATAATAGGAAATTGGTGTTCTCGGATGCAGCTCATTATCGGTGGCAATCCATGTAGCACGGAGATGGTCTTGCATCATTGAAGTATTGCACCGATGCACATCCAAGTTGCGCCCGATGAATCTCGCGATCATCTTCGCCCCTATTGCTCTTCAACATGAACGCAACTGATGCCACTAATCCCGTTGCTTACTATCTATTGTTCGATAAAAGAAGATATGATACATACGAGTGTGGAGTGAGTTCGGTATTTATGGACAAACTTGGTTGTTGCGTTGGTGGTGTCAATCACCCGGTGAAGTTTAATCAATGTTGTGTAAACCTTTGGATCTAAAATTATTTTCTCTAGCCGTTGTCATTCTGTTTTCTAAGGAAAGAACAGCCTCACGAACTACCCAATGGTGCCGAGGATATTGAGCGAACCGTTGAGGACGTCAGCAGACTAGCGACTGTGTTTCAAAAAGGTTTACAACAGCATGTACTGTTCACGGAGAAAAATGTGAGTCCTTTACTTTTTGCTTACCGTCCGGGATTTACAACTCACTACCGGTTTCGGACTGCTTGCGCGCGCCAATTGGAGGCATCAAAATTGAACCGAAAATTCAAATGTTTCACTAATTGGTCAATAATTTAGTTTGTTTGGGCCCGGATTCATGCTTGTGATTCCATACAACATACATTAGTACGACATGCAACTCCCAAATAATTCAGTCAGTTCAATGCTCAACAATTAGTGTCTTCCTTTTGGGTTCATCTGGTGCTGCGTCGGTTCTGTTTGTTACCCCAACTCCTAAGGAGTCTGATCTTGGGTCTTGGATAACCAAACTCACTTTTATATGATTCTGCGGCTAACGCGGTGTTACAAGCATTGTATATAGATGTGGATGTATGAAATCACAAGCTTAGATCCAGTCAAGGTGCAACAATTTAAGAGACTGCACATGGACTAAGATACCGCGAGGTGACTCAAGCCTAGTGGCATTCAATTTCACAAGTTGCTAGCTGCACAGTACAGAAGAATTGCACGATTGCACAACCGTGCTTGTCTAGGTGTCTTTAACGTGATCCACATTTCGTTACGAATCCCTATTTCAATCAAATGCCCTGTTGCCTCGAAACCGTAACGTTTTATTGAGATCTGCATCGATGTCTTCCAACTTTAATAAAAAGCTACCGGAGCAGCGATTGGCCGCGCTCATCTCGGACTCATTGGAGAAGGGCTGTGACGACACAATGTTTCAGTGAGTAACGTTTCTAGGTTAACGCTGTTTGCACCGGCTCATTTCCTCTCGTCTTTGCCTATCATATTATTGTCAGCTTTATTATGATCATTATTACCTTTGAACTGATATTGAGACTGCACGGCAGTGAACCCTGGACCACCCACGCGAGTCATTAACGGAAGCTGAATGCTTTCCATCTACGAAGCATCCGTCGTATCTTGAACATATCGTGGATGGATAGAGTGACTAATGCTGAAGTGCTTTCAAAAGCTGGTCTACAGAGCATGTTCACCCTGTTGCGACAGCGCCGCCTGTGGTGGCTTTGTCATGTCTACAGAATGGAAAATGGTCGTTGTTCTGATTGATCGATCAAACAAACAAGTGAGAAGAATGATTGCCTGTAAGCTAGGCTTCATTCAAATCGCAATTGGAGTAGAGTGGCTGCAAAGAGAGAGAGAGTATGGTGTGTATTACAATAAGTGTGGAAAATGGTGATAAAGCATATAGCAGCAAAATTCAATCATAGCAGTTGTATTCTGAAAGATTTACTCTATGCTGAGTTGCAATTAGGAATTCGACCATTGGGCAGACTGCACTTGCGGTACAAAGACGTTTGCAAAGGAGATATGAAAACTCTTGGCATTGACCCAGCGAATTGGGAAAAACTTACTCTTGACCGCTCACATTGGAGGCATTGTGTATGTTATATATCACCCGAGTAGAACCCAAGTATTAATTACCCAAAATGTTTAACACTGAAAACCTTTATGCTATTAGTCACAATTGACTAACTAACCCAACACTACGCGTAGCAAGAACAAAGGCAGGCCGTTCTGACAAAGAGCGTTACCGTCTCTGACCAAAAAGCCATTAGGCTGCCGCTCGTGTGTATTTATACACTGAATCATTATAGCCGACAAAATGGAGAATCGAGAATCATAAATTATAATGAGGTATAAGTTATTATGCGTTTTTAAGGAAAATAATAATAGTTCCTCAACAGTGTAAAGCATCGTCTGCAAGCTGGAGAGGAGCAGATACAGCTCTTGGCTGCTGAACGCAGATCACGCCGCCGGCGTGCAACTGACGTCCTACAGCCGAATTCTGACTATCGATTGCACTCAAATTTCTTTGCATTATAAATACACGAATTGTTCTAAACATATTCCAATCGATTGCTAAATTACCTTCACTCCTCGAGACACAATATTGTTGACTACTTTTGCTCCCAAAAGCTCACAAGCATGGAGTCAGGCTGAGTGCCACCCGGTGCTAGAACAGAATTCTTTGTTTTGTACTCATGCCGGTGTATGGCAGTATTTAACTCTTCGCATGGTTAAACTTCGTCCCATCTCGTGGCTAAACTTTCCGCGGTGATTTTTACTACCGCAACAACTTCATTGTTCTTCACATTTCAGAGAAACACTCAAACTCACAGCCGATTTCAATTATTCGCTCGCGGAAATCCGTAAAACATTCGAAGCCAAAGTGGAAAAATCAGTTCTTGCCCGACTGCATTTCCTGATCGAATATAAGTGTCCATTCATTTCGAATCGCAGGCTGGCCCTGAACAAGACCTCTGCCGAGGTGGTCACAGCTGGGGATCAGTTGCAAAAACTCACCACCTCTTCCAGTTTTTACGTTTCTGCTGACAAGACTGGTTCGAACGAGACGGATGTGCAATCAGCTGCAGCGGCACTTTGTGTAACTCAAATGCAGGATGTCATCCAAGAAAAGACCATAGAGCGGGACTGGCATGAGGTGTGTAAGCCACAGCGATCTTTTTTAATTTCTGCACCATTCACTGTGTAATTTGTACACCGCTATTCGAGGCATTGATTGGATGAGGTGAATCCTGATTGCTTCATCCTGCGTGTTATTGACTCGTCTCACTCTAATCCGAGGAGAGCACTAAGCCGTCGTTACGAGTAGCGCGCCACCCGGTGAATGACAGTGCATGCACAGTTTTGCTTTGTGCTAAGCAAGCCTGGAATAAACACCGACTCTGAGATCCAATGGAACAGAATAAAAAGCATCGGCCTGAATTTGATGTGGCACGTACGGAAGCCGAGAACTGATTCGCTCATATCCCACCGGTTTACTGACAATTAATCGTCAGACACTTAATCGCTGACACTTAATCCCTAGACACTTAATCACCAGACATTTGATCCACAGACATTTTACCCTCAAGTCACTTCATCCCCAGTCACTTAATCCCAAGTTTGACAACTTCTGAAGAATGCAGAATACGTTCAGATGAATTTATTTAGCAGGAGAGATATGCAATTGATTTTAAGAACGTCAATCTTTCCGAAGTTGAGTATCGCTGAATTGCTCGAGATGTCCTGGCGCATATCTCAGCATACCAACTAACCGTCTACGAGACTCTGCTCCAGATCTGTTCTGAGGGTTTTCTCCCGAAGCCTTTCCCGCGATCGGGTATCCCGCAAGGCAGCGGAGGTTTAAAATCAGGGTTTTCCTTCCCTTAGATGAAATTCCCTCCCAGGCTACCGAGCTCCATCTGCCCGAAGCAAACTGATTTCCAAGTGCCAATCACTTGCCCTCACCCCTTCTGTTGGTAGAAGCAGTTCCTCCGGGCTCGGGGAGCTTCTTGTGCAGGCCAAAAGCTGGACTTGGTTATCTGAAGCTATTTGAGACGCGCGCCATATGGGAGCATTTTATTGACAGTGGGAACTTATTCTCACTGCCACCCCCGGCTATGATCGTGATCCTCATTGACATCACTCAACCTTTTTTACATTCTTCCATTCACAGAGAAGTTTGCGTTATGATTTGTACACTTTCGCAGTCGAGGAGGACGAGCATGCCATGATGCTCGTAGAGTACGCCAAGTTGCAACAGGATTACTTCGAGCAAAGTCTGCAAGTACTCAAGAAAACCATCCCCGAAATGTTGTCCAAAATTAGTGAGTCTTGTTTTGTTATTTGGGTTATTTTGTGTGTTGCGATACCCCAAAGCTCGACGTGAGAAATTACTTTTGGTTTGTTGTTGTCGGCGGTCATGGAAGTCCTTTACACACACGTGACGGTTTTTTATATTCAGGAGGAACAATTACAAACACACAGCACTCACCGTGATATGCAGTACTCGGCAGTTACAGGGTGACGGTTCGATCCTCTCTCAGCAGCGGAAATCAGCACCCGTTCTTCTCCAGCTTGTCAACGGCGCTTTGCACACTGCCCCGGTCAAGAGCACGTTCTTCCCAACAACAGTTTTCGTTCACTGAACGTGATTCCGAATCATATTCCCAGTTCTAACATCTAATTCGTTATATGCACAGACTTGTAGGTGAATCAAAATAGCATTAACCCTAGTTGTCGATGGCGGCGCGCTTCATCCATGAGGTCAACCTCCTTTACAACGCTACTCGCATTCACCCACAACACCAGAGAGAGAGAGAGCCAATTGGTCAAACGCCACGTTTATTGCGCACGTGACAACGATAAGAACACTCGCCACCGTTTATCGGCCAATCACGCTACACTGACCCTCAATCTGTCTGTCCCAGTGGTCACTTGAATCTGACTGTTAATTCGATTTCGTGTCAGCGTCGTGCCATACACGATTCCATTACAATGAATTGGCCCTGTGTACACTGGCCTTATGATGTGATTTTTCTGATTAGGTATGTTGCTGTTGGTGAACATTCGCGTGTCATACTCGCTTTTTTGATTATGCAACATAGATTGTGTGCTCGCCACTACAGATTTGCTCGTGCAGCCTGGATGTGAACGAATCCCGCGGTTGTTTGTCTCGGTGAATGTAGCAATCGCTTTTCTTTTGTCGCGACAGATGAACGCAAACAGCTGACCGCTTTCCAAACGCATTTACCAAAACACTTGGCCAACACCGGGCGAACCATATCGTACGTGTTAGAAACGTGTATCTCGTATCTGGACCACGAGGAGATGTTGCAGTCAGAGGTGCGTTGCGGTCGTTCGTTCATTCTTTAACTTTTTTGGGTGTCTCTGGTCGCTGTTGGTGTGCAAGTGTTTTTCAGATCCAGTGGTCAGTTCATGTCGAGCTCGATTGGTGTATGGAGGTAATATATTAAACGTGTATGTAGGCATGTATGTATGTCCAGACTCTGAATGTGCAGCACTTTGCCTGGATCAGGCTTGTGCTTTCATACATGTATGTATGTGTGTATGTATGTATGTATGTATGTATGTATGTATGTATGTATGTATGTATGTATGTATGTATGTATGTATGTATGTATGTATGTATGTATGTAGGCATGTATGTATGTATGTATGTATGTGTGTATGTTTGTATGTATGTATGTAAGTATGTATGTATGTATGTATGTATGCATGCATGTATGTATGTATGTATGTAAGTATGCATGTATGTATGCACGGATATGCAATCGTGCAATACTTCTATGCTGTACGGCGAACACCGTGCTAAATTGATTGTCCACCGGTAGTGAGCTGCTTGCTGAATCGCGCTGGAGTCTCACTGCTTTCTTTATCCCCCATTTTCTTTCTCATTTCTCTCTAGACCTGGTCAACCTGACAAGATTTTAATCCACGTGCAGTCTATGACTGCGCGGTACTTTGCTTTTGTCTCGCTTAAGATTTCATACATGCATATACGTCGCGTGAGGTATAAGTCTGAGGCATCCGCCCTCTAACAATGTTTTCGCGCCGTTGCTTTAGGTTTTTTCTCTTATCGAAACTAACCAGCTGCGATCGCTTTGCGATGCAACTAAGGAAAAATATCGTACTAGCTAAGGGATATACTCGTGTCATGAGACATTTAGGGACATTGCCTTTGTAGTGCGAGTTACTACTCGCCGCTAACACAAAACTATGCGTCATTGTAAAAAGTATCTTCAAGCGCATGCGGATCCTTTTCTTACTGTCCCTACCTGATGAGTGCAAACAGCCCGAAACTGGCCGTGGGGTGTGTGACGGAAAAGCATGCAAATGAATATTTTATCTTCACTTTATTCGTCAATCGAATCAGTTTTCATGTTGCATGGAATTCAGGTTTTCAAATCTTATCCCAATGATGGATTACCAAACTAGCCTTGTTTAATCGACACCACCTCGATGTGATACGCTTTTTCAGCCATGCAACGAACGCGCAACCTTATTTACTAGGTCTTCTCAGAATCAGTGGCTTCGACATTTTCCTCCGAACGTTTTTGCTTTGTAACGGAACGAAATTATTGATTGATATTTCTGGCCCGCCGGTGGTCAAAACAACCAATCGATGCATCCGTAACGACAAACCAGGTCACACAATTGTGTGAATTCTTTCAGAGTATAACAGCACACCACGAGCTCCCTTGTACTTGGGTCGCTTAAACTTTCTGTTATTCTAAGCAAGCACATGAGTTGACCTATTTGTTTTCTCTTTTGTATGTGTGCTTTGCAATCTATTTGTAGCCTTTCGTCAAGCACAATATGAAACTTCTCCTGATGTTTAAGGGTGTTTGCCATATGCGACCTGAATTTCCGTGTAGCATTCCTTTCATGCAAACGCTCACGCTTTGTTCGGGGTAAAATATGGTGCACTCAAACATTGTTATCAAACAATGGCTAATTGAACCAAGAGGGAAATTCCTTATTCAACTGAAACGCTTAATTCGCACTCCTCCTCAAATTGAAAGATTGTGTTCCCCTTGTCCGGCTGTAGCGGATGTGGTTTAGTGTTAGCACCCGCAACACTCCAATCCGGGATACAGGTATGGAGAATTTGGAATGTTCATGCCAAACTCCTGAAGCTCGGCTAACCGACCTTGCAGTTCCTGCATCACGCTAAACAACGGGTTATTCTGATGAGCGGTGACTCCACTATTGAAAATTTTCAACTACAGGTTCCTTAAAGTATTCACGGGCGGATTGAGGTCGTACATCACTGTCATCCACTGGGGAATTTCTTGTTTTACCTTTTTTCCATTTTATCTTATCTTTTGTATTGTTCACCTGCTTTTTCCGTACGATTTTCAAATGGTTTTATCATCACCACCATCATCATCAGGAACAGCATGACACCGGCTACATGTACCGAATGCTTAACCGACAAAATAAAATGCTAAATGACGGAAAAAAGTGGGTCTTACGCAACTAAAAGAATAAGCACGATCATATTTGGTTGGGTAACCTACAACTCATATTGAACATGCATTCAGTCAGGTTTTTCTGAACAAACAAAGCGATGTCAGCATGCACCATTATCTCTAGAGGGTTCCATTGTTTTGTGCAGGTATCTCCCACGCTCCATTCCATAATCCTGCAGTTTCTAGATCTTGTTGTTAACTTGCTGAAAATCCTTTGATTCAAACTATTTTGCTCTCTCGTTGTAGGGGTTGTTTAGGAAGCCAGGCTCAAAATTGCAGATCGATTTATTCGTGGTAAGTTTCTGTGTTTGTTTTGTTGTATTTGTTATTCGTTATTACTGTCACTAATGTGCCTCCTTGTTCGTTATGGTTACCATCTTGTCTGTGCTGTGCAGCCAACACCGTGCGAAATTGACGGGCCACCGGTCGTGAGCTGCATGCGGAAACACGCTGCAGTCTCACTACCATCCTTATTCTCGATTTCTCATATCTGTCTAAGCCCGGGCAACCTGACAGTAACTTAGCACACGTGCAATCTCTGTCTCTGCGGCACTTTGCCTGGACCAGGCAAGTTCAAGTTCAGGTTCAAGTTGGGGGCCCGCTAGACAAGGAGATTGATACGCGGATTGGCAGAGCAGCTGTCATTTTGTCCCGATTGAACTCTCGTGTTCGGGGTAACCGCAAGGTGACTGTAAATACAAAGATGATGTTATACAGCGCGTGCGTACTAAATGCTTTACTGTACGGCAGTGAAACCTGGACCACCCACGCAAGACACGAATGGAAGCTGAATGCTTTCCATCTACGAATCATCCGTCGTATCTTGAACATATCGTGGATGGACAGAGTGACTAACGCTGAAGTGCTTTCCAAAGCTGGTCTACAGAGCATGTTCACCCTGCTACGACAGCGCCGCCTGCGGTGGCTTGGTCATGTCTACAGAAAGGAAAATGGTCGTATTCCGAAAGATCTATTTTATGCTGAGTTGCAATTAGGAAGTCGAGCATTCGGCAGACCGCACTTGCGGTACAAAGACGTTTGCAAAAGAGATATGAAAACTCTTGGCATTGACCCTGCCAGCTGAGAAGAACTTGCTCTTGACGGCTCACATTGGAAGCATTGTGTAAAGCGTCGTCTGCAAACTGGGCAGGAGCATATACATCTCTTGCCTGCTGAATGCAGATCACGCCGCCGACGTGCGACTGACGCCCTACAACAAAGTTCTGCCTATCGTTGCCAGCGCTGTGGGATAGATTGTTCCTCCCGAATCGGACTGTTTAGTGTGGTGTGGTGATGTTCGGGGTCGTGCATTCGACGATCGGCCCTTTGTATATGAAACGATTCATAGGTATTTCTCATTCTCCCTGTGGATCCCCTGAAATTAATCTTCCAGTTCATTTCTCTGAACCAGCTATCTTGCTCAGTCGTGTTTCATCTTACCGTACGAAGATGGTTGTGAGAAATGTTGAGCTCCTTCAACCTGGGAAGAACTGTCTGCAACATGTTAAACGTAGATTTTCTCATCCCACTAATTGCTTTCATTGTGTGGCGAATTTACTAGACAGAAACTGGGAGCTTTTTGTCAAAACCGTCCTTTTCGTAATATCGTTCCTCGCCAATTATCTTTGTTTTGGTAAACCTTGCTTATCTTTGCGATCCTTTGCGGGCATCCCGACTGATAGACTAGCCTTCATCTCCATATGCCGGTTTTTCTCTGTTGCTTTCCGTCATAATCGCCTGTTGTTACATTTTATCCCTCCCCCAGAAAGCGTTGGATCTTATGCGAGTGGACGAACAGCTGTTGAGTTCATGTGACTCGATGACCATCGCGAGTGCGTTGAAACAATACTTGAACAATTTACCCGAACCTTTGGTTACCTATGCGTTTGCGGAACAATGGGCATCTTCGTGCAAAACGTAGGTTCCTTGATAAGTATCGTTTCACGTTGGAGCTTGGTTTACTTGCACATTGACGTTCCTGGTTCATTTTTACATTGACAGCTGATGTAACTATATATAGTTGTTGTCGTGTTTGGTATTTGAATAGCCCCTCCCCAAACCACTGCATACCCAGGTGTAAACACGCATACATCTGGTTTACTTTCTGACATCCGCGTCACCAGTTTCAGTGGGTTTCGCGGTGGCCACGCCGTGTGGGCTCTCCCTAACTGCCGTAAGATTTCCGAGTTCTAATAGTCAAGTAGATATGTCACTCCTGACCGGTTTTAACTGGTCAAAACCCTACGCGCATAATCAACTGACAGTCTCGTATGGGATTAAAGCACCAGCCTGATCCAGGCAAAGTGCCGCACAGTCAGAGACTGCACGTGGGCGAAGATACTGTCAGGTTGCCCAGGCCTAGAGAGATATGAGGACGAAAAAGAACAGGAAATGGTAGTGAGGCTTCAGCCTGTTTCAGCATGCAGCTCACTACCGTTGGCCAATCAATTTAGCACGATGTTAGCCGTACAGCACAGAAATGCTGCACGATTGCACATCCGTGCCAGGCATAGACTGATTTATAAGTAAGGGCTTGTGTAATTGAGACGGCAGCTTGTGCTCCATTGCAGCCTTTCCGCTTTCCATTCAGCACGAATTCACCTGCATAGCAGTCACCATAATCAGGGACATTGTTATACCGATTTCAGTAAATTCTTGAATCTCTGAGCTAATTAACATTATTGCTGATTGTTCGAGCACCGTTGATCGGTGGCTCAAACGTTAACCCTCGTTCGAAGTCCAACCGAAAACACAGTGAGCTTCCGCTATGCGTGTATCTTATTCGTTTCGTTTCACACCACGTAGGTCGGGCTCAAACGGTATGGACACAATTCGAAACGGCTTGCGGACAATGCCGCTGGAGTTTCGTCGCAATTTGGCCTATCTGTGTTTGTTCCTCTCACGACTGGCGAGCCATTCCAAGGTGAACAAGATGACCCCGGAAAATCTGTCCATTGTGATCGCTCCCAGTCTGTATCGATTGCTACAATCGTCCTCGAATCCTTCAATCGAAACAAACACCATAGCGATGTAAGTCATCTGTCACCTGTTCTGCACTATGAACACCACGGTCATTTGTTCGTTTCCTATGTGTCTAGACCCATGTGCGGTGTTTGATTGTGCGTCACTGCCTGGTTTCATCCTTGGGAGTTTGTCAATAATACTCTAGCAGGAATTACGCAAGGTCAGTGGAGGCTAGCTTCGTATTCCGTCTATCACGTTGTTTGCATTGGCTTCGTGACAATCGCGGCATCACGAATCAGGTCACAAATCCCCCGCGTTTCGCAGCCGCTTGATGGTTGGTTCCCCATTCATCCCCTAAGGTCTCCCTGTCCAACGCGAATCCCACAACACACAAGAGAGAAAGCGGATTGGTCGAACGCGCTTTTCACACACAAAACACACGGCCATGTTATATAGGCAAAGCAAAAACAACCACGCCACTGTCCTGAAACGTGTCTGTCCCGGTTGTTACTTCGATCTGATTTGCCAATCCATTTCGTCCCAACCGTGACACTTCAAGCCTTCACCCCCCGAAGGTCGACCTTGACGAAACGTTCTCCGTCTCCGAGGATGTTGGTACTCCACAAATCATTCTAATGCGATCCTTCTAACGATAACGGGTTCGCGATTGTCACCGTCTGCTCTGGTGTTATGCAGGAAAGCGCGTGATTGCAACTCATCGCTAATGCACTTCACATCTCCACACTGCGGACATGTCGTGTCTAGGCCTGGGCAACCTGACAGTATCTTAGCCCACGTGCACTCTCCGACTGTGCGGCACATTGCCTGGATCAGGCTTGTGCTTTCATACCATGTATAGATGAAAAGCACGTCTGCAGTCGGGCCAATCGTGGATAGCAAGCATGTCGTCTCGGTTTCTCTTCGCCTCATGTTATCGACGCATTGACTCATCCTGCTGTGCTAATTGTCCACTCTTCTCTTGTTGCCGTGTGCCTTGGTTTCTTCGCCTGTAACTATTTACATGAACTGTGCTTGGGTTAGTGAGCCACACGGCGTCTCATTCCGTTCACGTCAGTGAATGTTGTTCGAGGTGGCATCGATTGTCACCGTTGTTGACTGCTGTGTGTCTCGCCGCATTCATTGGTCTGTGCTCTCTCGCGATATGAGTGACCGCAGCACAACATGGTAGTGCATTGATCGTATTTTATTCTACCGCCGCTAGAGCGTAAATATGCTGGAGTCTCACCTGTCACCAAAAACGGGGAAAGACAAGCTACGATTAGTATACTTTGTTTCAAAGGCGGGAACTTTAACGTTCATTGAGTACACACGCGATGTTTGCCTACCCTTTCGTCCGTTTTCCCTATAGGGAACGTTCCTTGGACTTTCTAAGCCACAGCGGACATGGTGTTGCCCTCATGGAATTGTTGATCGCACACGCCGAAGAACTTTTCGCCGAGGATGCTCGTGAGTACATTGCTAACCATTCATTCCGTTCCCTGATGTTTCCTTCATACTTGCTATTCCTTTTCCTCCAGCCTACTTACCGAAACCGTGTCATCACCCACGATTGTGTTCCGATACGCCATTGCAAAAGTCCTCGGAGCCTGTTGGCACTCCACTCGGAACCCCGTTTCTCAAACCGAATGCCGGTGTCGATACGGGAAACACGAGACCAGTTTCCTGTGCGCCCGTAGTCAAGACCGTGACTCAAACGGTCAGTACCAAGTAAGTCATTCGTTGTAAGGTAAATGACACACTCTCACTCGAACTACGGGTAGTAAGTGCTAAGTGTGCTTGTGTGAAGATCGTCAGCATGTATCATGGAGAATGTTTTCTGTGTTGTCGGCTTTGGTGACTGCAATCTTCTGGTTACCTTGTAGACGTGCGTCCTGACGAAACGTAAGCGGTTGTTGTTGCTGCTTTAGTTTATCTTTCCGATGCGAGTGCCTCAAAATTACACGGCAGATTTTTTTCTGGGAATTTTTCAGAGGCCCTGATCGGATTGATTATCAAGCTACTCGAGGCGTCATTGCTGTTCTGAGAACTCTTATGGTATGGTGTGAAAGCACAAACCTGAGTCTTAGAAAGTGCTTTACAGTCAGAGACTGCACGTGGGCTAAGATACTGTCAGGTTGCACAGGTCTAGCCAGATATGAGGAAGAAAAAATAACAGGAAATGGTAGTGAGACTCCAGCGTGTTTGAGCATGCAGCTCACGCCAATCAATTTAGCATGGTGTTAGCCGCACAGCACAAAGTACTGCACGATTGTACATCCGTGCCGTCAACCAGTGAGAAAGCGAGGAAAACCCCTCTGGTGGAGCGCGTCTACGCGCAAGGCTATCAGATGGCGTGACCGTAGCCGGAGGGCTTACAAATTCTCTGGAACTCATAGATCTAGACTGCAGTACATACAGACCAGAAATTCTTAGTGAGTTATAAGTGCACGCGGTCATTTATGTGCGTTCCAGTGGTTGGCCTCGCGGTTGGTTGAATGATGGTTCCAGTGTTTGAACTTTGTCTACGATCTAGCCTTGTTCTCTCTACCTGGTGAAGCATAAACCGATGCGAAGCCGTAGTTTACCATTTAGCGACCAACATTTTTGCTGCTGATTGAGAAAAAATTTTTTTGTAAATTTTTTTCACGGAAATTATAACTATAGGGCATAATTATACATATAAATACTTAAAAGTTTAATTCCGAAGGAAAATTTATAAGAGGACCGTACGGTCCACTTGGACCTGAGACAGCTTAAACAAAACAAGACCATACGGTCCTATTGGAATTGAGGGAAAATTTCATGCAAATTAGTGATAAATATTTCCTTTCTTTGTGTATTATTTTTTTAAAATAAAACATGATTGTACAATATAAGAATCAAATTTACAACTAGAATCAAATTTACAACTACACAGTCCTTTAACAGGTCAGTTACAGTTTCAAAACAGTTTAGGTTTGATGAAAAGCTTCAAAGCAGTTCCTGTTTCGCTCACAACACAGATGTACAACGCATTTCTTGCAAAACATGTGTATTTTGCCTTTGCAACCTGGGTTTTTACACATTCCTCTGTTCTCATGAAAAGTTGGTCAGTGATTTACACCATCATTCCTGATACTTTCATCTGGAATTGGTACTGTTGCTTTTCCTGTTTTCCTTTTCTTTGAATACTTTTGCTGCACACTCTCATCTGATTGTCTCCCTCTCCTCTTAAGAGTGTGCTTTCCACTTTTGATCAAGGAATTTGCCAGCTGCAGTTTGAAGTCACATAAGGATGTCTTATTATAGTATGCAACTCCATTAGATTTTTCAGCTCTTCGCAATAGTAAGTAGCTGTTCACCACTGCCATGTCAAACAAGTGAAATATTAGTCTAAAATAATATTTCTTAGTGCGGACATTCATGCGGTAGTATGCCATGTACTGGTCATGCAGATCATATTATTGTTGTAGCATGACACAATATTAGGAACTACTACCTGTATCCTCTCCTTTGCTTTGCGGTCAAATTTCTCTCGCTGATGTAATGGAGCAGACATCATGAAACTAGAAGCAAGGCAAACAGACCTTTTATCATGCCATTTCACAGCAGTGATTGAAACGCCATCAATTTCAGTCATATGTTCATCAAATGAACCTCTGCCCCGCTCACGTAACTGTTTATCAGACTTAAATTTCAGCCCTCTAAGTCTTCTTTCTTGGACGGTTCCACATGCCCATATTTGCCTTGATGCCAAATGAGAAATTAGTTTCAGTGATGTGAACCAGTTATCAAAAGAGATCTTGTGGTTTTTCCCATCTGGAATAGTTTCGGCCAAGTTCAGAACAGCATTGGAGCTTGGACCCAGATCAGGGACACCCGCCCTTGTCACAGGCATAATTTTTCCTGTGTATGGCAAGAAGTCGTAAACGATGCCAGTACTATCTGCAAGAACAAATATTTTATATCCCCATTTATTTGGCTTCTTGGGGATATATTTCTTGAGTGATGACTTGCCCTTGAAGGGAACTATTTGCTCGTCAACGCATAAATTTTCTCCCATAGGGATTTGCTTGAACTTCTCCTTCAAATGGTCAACAAGAAGTCTCACTTTAGCTAACTTGTCACTTGAATTCAATGAAGAATTGTCAACCAAATGTAGATTAGATTTTATGTTTTCCCATCTTTTACGTGGCATTGTTTGAGCAATGTTTTCATTCAAAGCATGAGCTGACCAATGAAGGCGAGTGTTATCAATTTTGGTCACTGACATTTGCATGCATATTCCCAACCACTGTTCGAATTCCAAATTAGTTAGATTAAGGGGTTTTGATGGATCGTTTTGCAGAGCATACAAATTAGTTTGTTCACAAATTTGTTCTATCAGGTCATCAGATACCAGACTCTTGAAGTAAAGCATTGGAGACTCAATGTTGTCATTCTCGATAAAATGGCTGTCAAATACGTGAACATCCTCTTCCGTATGTGATGTTCTCATAGAATGCCAATAAATACGATCAGATTTATTCCTTATGCTTGTAACTGCAGTGTCAACACAACGTTGTTCAGTAAGTATGTTCTCTTGATCCTTCACATTGTGTTCATCTTCACTTAAATTTTGCATGAGGGCTTCAAAATCAGGATATAGAACATCATCATCAGAAAAATCTGACTCTACATCACTTGTACAATCTAGTGTGGCTACTTTACTGGCGATGCTGCTGGGCTTCATCCTCGTACCTAAAAACAAGAAACTTGTAGGTATATATTTTGCTCAATTCCAAAATCACTTGTTACGTCACATCGCCTTACTACAGCACAATTATAAAAGAATAAATTGCTGATAATAATTGACAAATGATTATGAACAAAAGATGGAATACATTTGGGAAATATTTAAATCCCAAAATATGTCGTGTATTCTGTGACAAAATATATATCAAGATTATAAATTAAACTATAACATTCGAATCATATCTTTTGTAGCTATATGATCTTTATTTATTTGAGGTTTTATATTCAAATGATCATGTCATACTACTTGGCTATGCAACAATCAAAGACTCTAAATAATGTGTTTGAAATACAAATAATTCCATTGTTATGTTGTTTTGAAATAATGAATATCATTGAAAATATTAATATCTGCCTAAATATCTGGTTAGACAATTAATTTGGTGATAATAAATAGTAATATTCGGAAAACGAATCATCAAGACCAACTAGACCATACAGTCCTCTTTTACTTGTGCCTTTCCCAAGACCAAGTGGACCGTATGGTCCTCTTTACAAAATATAATGTAAATATCTTGATAAAAACAAAAAACGTCATTCTAAAGACTTTAAGTTTCAACTCAAATACTCATCTTTCACCAATAAATTATTTAGAGTCAAATCTCACCTGGTGTATGTGCCATTTTAGTTACAAAAATGAACTTTTAAGGAGAACAGAACAGTACGTCTATAGCTCGCAAAGACCTTCTGCATACTGATGGAATGACGCACACTGAGAGCCAGACAGTCTAAGATCGATGCTCCGACATGTCGACTCGTTTAAACTCGCAGCAACCGTAATATTGATTCATGTTTAATTATTTAGAACAAGTTATCCAAAAGCGGACCGTTGTCCTCTTTGGTCGCTACAAGGTTAAAGTATATGCAATGGGATATGAACAGAAACCAAACTGCCTCAAGAGAACTGTTGAGTCTAACGGTCGACTCAGAATGTTTTGTCGGCTGTGCAAGACACTTTCTGCAAGGGGGAATTGGAAGTTTTGCCCGTTCCGTCGTCTCACCCTTAACCCAGCAGACTATCTCGTTACTATTAAAAGGGAAACTAAGTTACGCAGCTCTTCTCTGTGGACTTCTTCTACGACTGAACCTAATTTTACTTTTGTTTGGCTGGCTCCGTGTGTGGATTGGCCGGCTTCATTGATGCCTCGAATCACGACAGCCCTCACACGTCGATCGGAGGCGAGATCGTGATCCTGTCGCGTTCACACCTTCAAACGTCGTAAAGCGTACTCAGTCCCAGATCATCTACATTCGCATTCCCAGTAGACATGGGTGGTTTTGTCACTGATGTCAAGTTTAGGAACGAGGACAAGTTTCGTGAGACGGTGACCAAAGCATTGGATATGAAGGGAAAGCGGATGTATTCCTCTGCATCGTGTCCGAACGGCAGCGTTAGTATTTTGGACGCCCAAGATTATCCAATAGAACCAGTGGTGGAACTCTTTTAATGATCGTGCATCCTGTGACCTCATCATTCATAAAGCAACCTGGCAGTATCTTAGCCCACGTGAAGCCTCTGACTGCAAGGCACTTTCCCTGATTCAGGATTGTGATATCGTACATACATACGGGCCGGATCACTGCTAGGTATTCGCGTGTTTTATTTTTGAGACTGATCCAGGGTCTACACCAAAGGGTGCCTTTCCAATGCAAATCGCATCACTCGCTCGTTAACCCATTGCTTCATTTCATTTTCCGCCTGACTATTGGGTATCATTCTGGAACATACTCGATCGGGAGTTCCTGGACATTCAGTTGATGGATGTCTGATGGTTCAAGCTGACAGTTCTCAGCAGTGAGCTTCTGAGATGCACTGCAGCAAAATTGATATAAAGAACTGGTTGTTGCTCACGCCCACGACATCATTCGAATGACAGGATCAACTAGGCTGATACATTTAAATAACGTTGTTGTCACAGGAGCTGCCGGGACGAAGTTGAGTACGACCACAAACTGTCTAACGAGACTGCGGCTCGGGATGTTTCCTCAAGGTTGGCTCCTAAAAGCTTTTCAGTGATTGTATAGGGCTGTGAGGCCTTGGAGTTTTGAAGTTTTCTTTTTTCCCACGTGGGCCGACTTAATCGAATTACGAGGTCAATCTGCCCGAACGTACCAATGACAGGTTCCGCTGTTTCATGCAAAATGAAAAAAATATCCTCAAGTTGCAGCAACAGCGTTAAGCACGTTCCGTCGGTACAACTGGTTAGCCTTGAATTTACACGATTTGCTGCGTATGGTAGCAACGTCATTGCGCCAACATGCCGCACCCTGCTTCAACAAAACTTTCTATCCGTTTGCCTATTTTTCATTTTCTCTTTGCGTTCCAACCCAGTGACGTTGCTTACTGGTTTATGGAGTGTGCGTGCAATGATGTCTTGTCTGGCCGGATTTTGTTTGGGTCTCTTCCAGAAATCGTTTTTTCTATCTTATCAAACTATTCGGCGTTGAAGATTGGATGCAAACATTTATAGGCAAAGGTTTCTAACTTTTCGGCTCGGACACTGGGTGAGTATTGACACTAAAATGCGGTTTTCTCTTTTTCGAAACAGTGTTCTGGAATTTCATCTGGTATGGTATGAAAGCACAAGCACACAGTCAGAGACTGCCCGTAGGATGTCAGATTGCCCTGGTTTTCGATCGCAATTTACCCGCCTCTCCGTCATCTTTAATTGTCCTTTTCAGGTCCCCACCGTCTAGAAGAAAGGAACCCAGACCACCTCGCCCACCACCGCCAGTATCTACGGGATTTCAGAATGCCAATCACGTGTCATCGGATTCTCCCTCGTCTCAGGAAACGCGGACACACTCTAGAAGTTCTAGACTAGAACTGCCTCGAATCCTTGTAACTCTGTTCAACCACTAGAATCCACTCGAGAACCAACCCCAACAGAACCTGTGCCAAAAGAACAGCCCAAGCGACCGCCTCGTCCTCCATCTACAATGTCCTCTCAACAGTGATAATGGCGCCCGTCTAAGAGGAACGCTTGCCTCCGTTTCATCTTTTGCTGTCTTTCACCGCCGACCATCTTCCATCGGACCACACGACGAACCCCAATTTCACTTTTCACCGCTGCAACAGCTGAGCACGATTTTGTTTGTTCGCTATTTTCACACAGTTTCTTATGCCGACAAATTTATACGAGTGCGTGTTTTGTTTTTACTCCGACTGCCAAACTTCTTTTGGAATAGCTCCTGACTTATTTTTTCACGTCTTGCTTTTGTTACTGTGTGAATAATAAATCGCAAACTGTTTTCTTCGTTCGCTTCTTCGGCACTTTCGCCTTACGGTGTGTTTCATGGAGTTTGTATTCATCTGGGGCAGGGCTTCAGCCAGCCTTCGGGAACATTGCGCTGATACTGAACGAAGTAGAACTCTGTCATCATGGTTACACTGTCGGTGTTTGTTTGCTAAATCGTCCATTTATCCGATCTTGAGAGTAGCTATCGGCTATAGTTTGTCAGTAAAAAGCGTATTTCGTCTTCCGGCATGGTTATCGCTTGCTTAGAGCCGTGCTGTTAAGGTCGCGATGAAAGCAGACTGCGATTCTGCTAGGCCATTAACGAAGAAGTATAATTAGGTGCCTAGGCGTTGACCGTTTCCTCCGAGCTCTAACCATTGATTTATCTGATATGAATGGCCAAGCGTTTACCCGAACAGACACCGCACACGATTGCTCAGTGAGTCGTGGTAATTCGCAAACCATCACGACTGAATACTTGCCTGATTTGATCAAGTTTAGAGTAGAAACTAACATCTTCACGAATGTATTTGGCCTGGAGGCTGCTTCATTGAAAAAAACATTGGGCTGAATTTGTTTGGCCTTCGTCGATCAACGCTACCCACATAGGTACATGTAAGCAGTCTCAAGTCTGTACAAAGACAGCGTTTCATAGTATGCGTGAAATTACAATCTTGCAACCAGCAACATGGTCACGAAGTCATAGACTGCACGTGGCCTGAGGTTGCCCAGTGCGAGACAGGCAAGGTCAGAACGATGGTGGTTCGTTTGCCGGTGAGACTGCAGTGTGTTCTAGGATCCAGTCGCATTCCCGTTCGTGATGTGTTGCCTTTCCATAACGGAAGTGGTGCGCGATTACACATCCCTGCAATCGCGGGTTTATCTTGTTTTCATGCTGGTTGCGATGAGGTACCCAATTAACTGAATCAGCGGTGTAGTGTTTCCGGTTGAATCTGGAGTGATTGTACATATGGTTTTGTCAGCCAGTCAGTCGAAGGCATTACGGACCAAAACACCATCTGTATTATAACGTTTCTTCAAGAAACGCGTTTGCACTAACTCGTTGGCACCTTGAACCAATTCCTGTTTCAGAGGATTGTTTCTGTGTAGCACACAAACTGTCGCCAAAAAAGGGTCTGATACGCTGGAGCAAGCCTTTAGCGTGAACTTATTCGCGGTCTTCATGGCAAACGGGTTGATCGCTTTTCGTTAGCACAGGCTTTATCGATTCTTGAGAAATGTGCGATGTCGCCATGACCTTCAGTGATACCGTGATCAGTTTGGTTCGGCTAATTTCTTAAGTTCACAGTCAACCGACAGTGCGCAAAGTGGTGCTTCTTCGCAAAATACTAAATCGTTAGTTAGATGCCATTATATTACGGGTGACGTTAAATTTGTATAAAATTTACAGTCATTGTTGTTTAATCATGGTTCCACGCTATTGCGTGCGCTTTATGTCGAACAAGTGTAAAAGACTTAAACTGAACTAGAGCGGTCATACCTCCAATCTCATTGTCTGTGATGGGTTTGCAGAATTAACTCCTAACCTACTATCGTCTCACGGCTCACTGAACCTGATCTTACTGTCTCCACATGAGGACGGCAAACAGCCAGAAACCGGTAGTGGTGTGTATGGGATGGGGATGTGAGCAACACATTACTTTGGTAACTCCTAACCTCTTCTTCAACCGCTATCTTCAAGTTGAAGTATTCGAAAGGATCATATATCATTGTTGTGATATTCTTCACTTTGTTATTCATTTGACTGTCGTTATACAACTACCCCAAATTAATTAGTTGCGTTTTTTTTACTTTTTATTGCTTCAATCTTTCCAGCTCATTTACTGTTGTCAACCGTTCCTATGTTGGAGTACAAATTTGACGAGATTGGAAAGTGAGAAATGATGCATTTTTGCTAATTTCGTTACACGATATATTTTCGTTTACTGCTCTCTATTCGATGGGACTAGAAATTCATCGTATTGTTCATTTTGCTGTACACACAATTGCAGACTATTTTAAGCTGTTAAAATGTGACGTGTGTGAATGGACAAAAAGTTTCAGTGTCTCTCCCCCACCTCTCTCTCTCTCTCTCTATATATATATATATATATATATATATATATATATATATGTGTGTGTGTGTATGTTTGCATGTATGTATGTACGGCATGAAAGCGTAAGCCTGATCCAGGCAAAGTGCCGCACAGTCAGAGACTACACGTGGGCTAAGATACTGTCAGGTTGCCAAGGCCTAGACAGATATGAGAAAGAAAACAGAAATCACAAGCCTAGCGCTATGCAGAGTGCCGGACATCCAAGCAGTAAAATGCCTGTGATATTGCCTAGTGTCACAGGCCTAGTCAGGTATATAATAATAGGAAATTGGTGTTCTCGGATGCAGCTCATTACCGGTGGCAATCCATATAGCACGGAGTTGGCCATGCATCATTGAAGTATTGCACCGATGCACATCCAAGTTGCGCCCGATGAATCTCGCGATCATCTTCACCCCTATTGCTCTTCAACATGAGCGCAACTGATGCCACTAATCCCGTTGCTTACTATCTATTGTTCGATAAAAGAAGTAATTATACATACGAGTGTGGAGTGAGTTCGGTATTTAAGGACAAACTTGGTTGTTGCATTAGTAGTGTCAATCACCCGGTGAAGTTTAATCACTGTTGTGTAAACCTTTGGATCTAAAATTATTTACTCTAGCCGTTGTCATTCTGTGTATTTTTAAGGATAGAACAGCCTCACGAACTACCCAAAGGTACTGAGGATATTGAGCGAACCGTTGAGGACGTCGGCAGACTAGCGACTGTGTTTCAAAAAGGTTTACAACAGCATGTACTGTTCACGGAGAAAAATGTGAGTCTTTACTTTTTGCTTACCATCCGGGATTTACAACTCACTACCGGTTTCGGACTGCTTGCGCGCGCCAAGTGGAGGCATCAAAATTGAACCGAAAATTCAAATGTTTCACTAATTGGTCAATAATTTAGTTTGTTTGGGCCCGGATTCATGCTTGTGATTCCATACATCATACATTAGTACGACATGCAACTCCCAAATAATTCAGTCAGTTCAATGCTCAACAATTAGTGTCTTCCTTTTGGGTTCATCTGGCACTGCGTCGGTTCTGTTTGTTACCCCAACTCCTAAGGAGTCTGATCTTGGGTCTTGGATATCCAAACTGACTTTTATATGATTCTGCGGCTAACGCGGTGTTACAAGCATTGTATATAGATGTGGATGTATGAAATCACAAACTTAGATCCAGTCAAGGTGCAATACTTTAAGAGACTGCACATGGACTAAGATACCGCGAGGTGACTCAAGCCTAGTGGCATTCAATTTCACAAGTTGCTAGCTGCACAGTACAGAAAAATTGCACGATTGCACAACCGTGCTTGTCTAGGTGCCTTTGACGTGATCCACATTTCGCTACGAATCCCTATTTCAATCAAATGCCCTGTTGCCTCGAAACCGTAACGTTTTATTGAGATCTGCATCGATGTCTTCCAACTTTAATAAAAAGCTACCGGAGCAGCAATTGGCCGCGCTCATCACGGACTCACTGGAGAAGGGCTGTGACGACACAATGTTTCAGTGAGTAACGTTTCTAGGTTAACGCTGTTTGTACCGGCTCATTTCCTCTCGTCTTTGCCTATCATATTATTGTCAGCTTTATTATGATTATTATTACCTTTGAACTGATATTGAGACTGCACGGCAGTGAACCCTGGACCACCCACGCGAGTCATTAACGGAAGCTGAATGCTTTCCATCTACGAAGCATCCGTCGTATCTTGAACATATCGTGGATGGATAGAGTGACTAATGCTGAAGTGCTTTCAAAAGCTGGTCTACAGAGCATGTTCACCCTGTTGCGACAGCGCCGCCTGTGGTGGCTTTGTCATGTCTACAGAATGGAAAATGGTCGTTGTTCTGATTGATCGATCAAACAAACAAGTGAGAAGAATGATTGCCTGTAAGCTAGGCTTCATTCAAATCGCAATTGGAGTAGAGTGGCTGCAAAGAGAGAGAGAGTATGGTGTGTATTACAATAAGTGTGGAAAATGGTGATAAAGCATATAGCAGCAAAATTCAATCATAGCAGTTGTATTCTGAAAGATTTACTCTATGCTGAGTTGCAATTAGGAATTCGACCATTGGGCAGACTGCACTTGCGGTACAAAGACGTTTGCAAAGGAGATATGAAAACTCTTGGCATTGACCCAGCGAATTGGGAAAAACTTACTCTTGACCGCTCACATTGGAGGCATTGTGTATGTTATATATCACCCGAGTAGAACCCAAGTATTAATTACCCAAAATGTTTAACACTGAAAACCTTTATGCTATTAGTCACAATTGACTAACTAACCCAACACTACGCGTAGCAAGAACAAAGGCAGGCCGTTCTGACAAAGAGCGTTACCGTCTCTGACCAAAAAGCCATTAGGCTGCCGCTCGTGTGTATTTATACACTGAATCATTATAGCCGACAAAATGGAGAATCGAGAATCATAAATTATAATGAGGTATAAGTTATTATGCGTTTTTAAGGAAAATAATAATAGTTCCTCAACAGTGTAAAGCATCGTCTGCAAGCTGGAGAGGAGCAGATACAGCTTTGGGCTGCTGAACGCAGATCACGCCGCCGGCGTGCAACTGACGTCCTACAGCCGAATTCTGACTATCGATTGCACTCAAATTTCTTTGCATTATAAATACACGAATTGTTCTAAACATATTCCAATCGATTGCTAAATTACCTTCACTCCTCGAGACACAATATTGTTGACTACTTTTGCTCCCAAAAGCTCACAAGCATGGAGTCAGGCTGAGTGCCACCCGGTGCTAGAACAGAATTCTTTGTTTTGTACTCATGCCGGTGTATGGCAGTATTTAACTCTTCGCATGGTTAAACTTCGTCCCATCTCGTGGCTAAACTTTCCGCGGTGATTTTTACTACCGCAACAACTTCATTGTTCTTCACATTTCAGAGAAACACTCAAACTCACAGCCGATTTCAATTATTCGCTCGCGGAAATCCGTAAAACATTCGAAGCAAAAGTGGAAAAATCAGTTCTTGCCCGACTGAATTTCCTGATCGAATATAAGTGTCCATTCATTTCGAAGTGCAGGCGGGCCCTGAACAAGATCTCTGCCGAGGTGGTCACAGCTGGGGATCAGTTGCAAAAACTCACCACCTCTTCCAGCTTTTACGTTTCTGCTGACAAGACTGGTTCGAACGAGACGGATGTGCAATCAGCTGCAGCGGCACTTCGTGTAACTCAAATGCAGGATGTCATCCAAGAAAAGACCATAGAGCGGGACTGGCACAAGGTTTGTAAGCCACATCGATCTTTTTTTAATTTCTGCACCATTCACTGTGTAATTTGTACACCGCTATTCGCGGCATTGATTGGATGAGGTGAATCCTGATTGCTTCATCCTGCGTGTTATTGACTCGTCTCACTCTAATCCGAGGAGAGCACTAAGCCGTCGTTGTAGTGTAAATATTTACGAGTAGCGCACCACCCGGTGAATGACAGTGCATGCACAGTTTTTCTCTGTGCTAAGCAAGCCTGGAATAAACACCGACTCTGAGATCCAATGGAACAGAATAAAAAGCATCGGCCTGAATTTGATGTGGCACGTACGGAAGCCTAGAGCTGATTCGCTCATATCCCACCGATTTACTGACAATTAATCGTCAGACACTTAATCGCTGACACTTAATCCGTAGACACTTAATCACCAGAAATTTGATTCACAGACATTTTACCCTCAAGTCACTTCATCCCCAGTCACTTAATCCCAAGTTTGAAGAATGCAGAATACGTTCAGATGAATTTATTTAGCAGGAGAGATATGCAATTGATTTTAAGAACGTCAATCTTTCCGCAGTTGAGTATCGCTGAATTGCTCGAGATGTCCTGGCGCATATCTCAGCATACCAACTAACCGTCTACGAGACTCTGCTCCAGATCTGTTCTGAGGGTTTTCTCCGGAAGCCTTTCCCGCGATCGGGTATCCCGCAACTCAGCGGAGGTTAAGGGTTTTCCTTCCCTTAGATGAAATTCCCTCCCAGGCTACCGAGCTCCATCTGCCCGAAGCAAACTGATTTTCAAGTGCCAATCACTTGCCCTCGCCCCTTCTGTTGGTAGAAGCAGTTCCTCCGGGCTCGGGGAGCCTCTGGTGCAGGCCAAAAGCTGGATTGGTTATCTGAGGCTAATTGAGACGCGCGCCATATGGGAGCAGTGGGAACTTATTCTCACTGCCACCCCCGGCTATGATCGTGATCCTCATTGACATCACTCAATCTTTTTTACATTCTCCCATTCACAGAGAAGTTTGCGTGATGATTTGTACACTTTCGCAGTCGAGGAGGACCAGCATGCCATGATGCTCGTAGAGTACGCCAGGTTGCAACAGGATTACTTCGAGCAAAGTCTGCAAGTACTCAAGAAAACCATCCCCGAAATGTTGTCCAAAATTAGTGAGTCTTGTTTCGTTATTTGGGTTATTTTATGTGTGCGATGACCCAAAGCTCGACGTGAGAAATTACTTTTGGTTTGTTGTTGCCGGCGGTCATGGATGTCCTTTACACACACGTGACGGTTTTTTTATATTCAGGAGGAACAATTACAAACACACAGCACTCACAGTGAGATGCAGTACTCGGCAGTTACAGGGTGATGGTTCGATCCTCTCTCAGCAGCGGAAATCAGCACCCGTTCTTCTCCAGCTTGTCAACGGCGCTTTACACAGTGCCCCGGTCAAGAGCACGTTCTTCCCAACTCGTCGGGTCAATGCCAACAACTGTTTTCGTTCACTGAACGTGATTCCGGATGTTGGATTAGAGTGAACAGGATGGATTTGTGGAGCGTTTTGTCGTGTTCTTCAATCCACGTTACATTAAAGTGACACGACTCGTGCCATCTAAATACAAGTTGCCTGGCTTTTTCATGCATTGTGTGTTTGCTATCCATATAAGTTTTGGTACACACCGACTGGGATGGTATGGTATGAAAGCACAAGCCTGATCCAGGCAAAGTGCTGCACAGTCAGAGACTGCACGTGGGCTGAGATACTGTCACGTTGCCCAGGCTTAGACAGATATGAGGGGGGGAATAGAAATAGAAATGGTAGTGAGACTCCATCCCGTTTCATCATGCCGCTCACTGCCTCTGGCCGACTACGTACTCTATTGTGGCCAGGTGGAAGCTGGAAGTGGTTAGCCCGAATCATATTCCCAGTTCTACCATCTAATTCGTTATATGCACAGACTTGTAGGTGAATCAAAATAGCATTCACCCCACTTTTCGATGGCAGCCCGCTTCATCCATGAGGTCAACCTCCTTTACAACGCTAATCGCATTCACCCACAACACCAGAGAGAGAGAGATCCAATTGGTCAAACGCCACGTTTATTGCGCACGTGACAACGATAAGAACACTCGCCACCGTTTATCGGCCAATCACGCTACACTGACCCTCAATCTGTCTGTCCCAGTGGTCACTTGAATCTGACTGTTAATTCGATTTCGTGTCAGCGTCGTGCCATACACGATTCCATTACAATGAATTGGCCCTGTGTACACTGGCCTTATGATGTGATTTTTCTGATTAGGTATGTTGCTGTTGGTGAACATTCGCGTGTCATACTCGCTTTTTTGATTATGCAACATAGATTGTGTGCTCGCCACTACAGATTTGCTCGTGCAGCCTGGATGTGAACGAATCCCGCGGTTGTTTGTCTCGGTGAATGTAGCAATCGCTTTTCTTTTGTCGCGACAGATGAACGCAAACAGCTGACCGCTTTCCAAACGCATTTACCAAAACACTTGGCCAACACCGGGCGAACCATATCGTACGTGTTAGAAACGTGTATCTCGTATCTGGACCACGAGGAGATGTTGCAGTCAGAGGTGCGTTGCGGTCGTTCGTTCATTCTTTAACTTTTTTGGGTGTCTCTGGTCGCTGTTGGTGTGCAAGTGTTTTTCAGATCCAGTGGTCAGTTCATGTCGAGCTCGATTGGTGTATGGAGGTAATATATTAAACGTGTATGTAGGCATGTATGTATGTCCAGACTCTGAATGTGCAGCACTTTGCCTGGATCAGGCTTGTGCTTTCATACATGTATGTATGTGTGTATGTATGTATGTATGTATGTATGTATGTATGTATGTATGTATGTATGTATGTATGTATGTATGTATGTATGTATGTATGTATGTATGTAGGCATGTATGTATGTATGTATGTATGTGTGTATGTTTGTATGTATGTATGTAAGTATGTATGTATGTATGTATGTATGCATGCATGTATGTATGTATGTATGTAAGTATGCATGTATGTATGCACGGATATGCAATCGTGCAATACTTCTATGCTGTACGGCGAACACCGTGCTAAATTGATTGTCCACCGGTAGTGAGCTGCTTGCTGAATCGCGCTGGAGTCTCACTGCTTTCTTTATCCCCCATTTTCTTTCTCATTTCTCTCTAGACCTGGTCAACCTGACAAGATTTTAATCCACGTGCAGTCTATGACTGCGCGGTACTTTGCTTTTGTCTCGCTTAAGATTTCATACATGCATATACGTCGCGTGAGGTATAAGTCTGAGGCATCCGCCCTCTAACAATGTTTTCGCGCCGTTGCTTTAGGTTTTTTCTCTTATCGAAACTAACCAGCTGCGATCGCTTTGCGATGCAACTAAGGAAAAATATCGTACTAGCTAAGGGATATACTCGTGTCATGAGACATTTAGGGACATTGCCTTTGTAGTGCGAGTTACTACTCGCCGCTAACACAAAACTATGCGTCATTGTAAAAAGTATCTTCAAGCGCATGCGGATCCTTTTCTTACTGTCCCTACCTGATGAGTGCAAACAGCCCGAAACTGGCCGTGGGGTGTGTGACGGAAAAGCATGCAAATGAATATTTTATCTTCACTTTATTCGTCAATCGAATCAGTTTTCATGTTGCATGGAATTCAGGTTTTCAAATCTTATCCCAATGATGGATTACCAAACTAGCCTTGTTTAATCGACACCACCTCGATGTGATACGCTTTTTCAGCCATGCAACGAACGCGCAACCTTATTTACTAGGTCTTCTCAGAATCAGTGGCTTCGACATTTTCCTCCGAACGTTTTTGCTTTGTAACGGAACGAAATTATTGATTGATATTTCTGGCCCGCCGGTGGTCAAAACAACCAATCGATGCATCCGTAACGACAAACCAGGTCACACAATTGTGTGAATTCTTTCAGAGTATAACACCACAGCACGAGCTCCCGTGTACTTGGGTCGCTTAAACTTTCTGTTATTCTAAGCAAGCACATGAGTTGACCTATTTGTTTTCTCTTTTGTATGTGTGCTTTGCAATCTATTTGTAGCCTTTCGTCAAGCACAATATGAAATATCTCCTGATGTTTAAGGGTGTTTGCCATATGCGACCTGAATTTCCGTGTAGAATTCCTTTCATGCAAACGCTCACGCTTGGTTCGGGGTAAAATATGGTGCACTCAAACATTGTTATCAAACAATGGCTAATTGACCCAAGAGGGAAATTCCTTATTCAACTGAAACGCTTAATTCGCACTCCTCCTCAAATTGAAAGATTGTGTTCCCCTTGTCCGGCTGTAGCGGATGCGGTTTAGTGTTAGCACCCGCAACACTCCAATCCGGGATACAGGTATGGAGAATTTGGAATGTTCATGCCAAACTCCTGAAGCTCAGCTAACCGACCTTGCAGTTCCTGCCTGACGCTAAACAACGGGTTATTCTGATGAGCGGACTCCACTATCGAAAATTTTCAACTGCAGGTTCCTTAAAGTATTCATGGGCGGATTGAGGTCGTACACCACTGTCATCCACTGGGGAATTTCTTGTTTTACCTTTTTTCCATTTTCTCTTATCTTTTGCATTGTTCACTTGCTTTTTCCGTACGATTTTCAAATGGTTTTATCATCACCACCATCATCATCAGGAACAGCATTACACCGGCTATATGTACCGAATGCTTAACCGACAAAATAAAATACTTAATGACGGAAAAGAGTGGGACTTACGCAACTATGGAACCTATAAAAGAGTAAGCACGATCATCTTTGGGTGGGTGACCTACAACTCATATTGAACATGCATTCAGTCAGGTTTTTCTGAACAAACAAAGCGATGTCAGCATGCACCATTATCTCTAGAGGGTTCCATTGTTTTGTGCAGGTATCTCCCACGCTCCATTCCATAATCCTGCAGTTTCTAGATCTTGTTGTTAACTTGGTGAAAATCCTTTGATTCAAACTATTTTGCTCTCTCGTTGTAGGGGCTGTTTAGGAAGCCAGGCTCAAAATTGCAGATCGATTTATTCGTGGTAAGTTTCTGTGTTTGTTTTGTTGTATTTGTTATTGCTACGTTCGTGCATATTGTGATTATCATTCACTGTACAGCTTTGTGTTATTCATTCGGCCAATACACGAGTTCAAGCTCGGTTGTGTTTGCTGACTGACGGCTATGCCAGTGCAACACACCACGGTTATAACAGTTACATCGAGCAAATTCGACGGAAAGCGGCGTTTCGCTTTGTGACGCTTGCATTCCTTTTGCCAAATTTAATCTGACAATATATTACCCTCAAAACCTTGTCATCATCATCATCATGAGGCACAAGTCTGGAGCCAGACAAAGTGCCAAGAAATATGAAGCAAGAAAAGCAGATTAGCAAGCGTGTGAAAAAAAGGGAAAGCAGGCAAGCGGAATAAGCAAAAGCAAATGTGCAAAAACCAGCTTGTTTTTGTAGTTTCACTGCATGTGATTTTTTGTTTTTTCGTCTACTTCTTTGCAACCGCGTAACCGCAAGTTGACTATAAAGACTAAGATGATAGTATACAGCGCGTGCATACTAAATGCTTTACTGCACGGCAGTGAAACCTGGGCCACCCACGCAAGACACGAACGGAAGCTGATTGCTTTCCATCTACGAAGCATCCGTCGTATCTTGAACATATCGTGGATGGACAGAGTGACTAACGCTGAAGTGCTTTCAAAAGCTGGTTTACAGAGCATGTTCACCCTGCTACGACAGCGCCGCCTGCGGCGGTTTGGTCATGTCTACAAAATGGAAAATGGTCGTATTCCGAAAGATCTACTCTATGGTGAGTTGCAATTAGGAAGTCGACCATTGGGCAGACCGCACTCGCAGTAGAAGGACGTTTGCAAAAGACATATGAAAGCTCTTGCCATTACCCCGCGCGCTGAGAAGAACTTGCTCTTGACCGCTCACATTGGAAGCATTGTGTAAAGCGTCATCTGGAAGCTGGGGAGGAGCAGATACAGCTCTTAACTGATGAACGCAGATCACGCCGCCGACGTGCGACTGACGCCCTACAACAAAGTTCTGACTATCGTTGCCAGCGCTGTGGGAGAGATTGTTCCTCCCGAATCAGACTGTTTAGTGTGGTGTGGTGATGTTGGGGGTCGTGCATTCCACAATCGACCCTTTGAGGTGACGAGTATATGAAACCAATCATATGTATTCCTCATTCTCCCTGTGGATCCCCTAAAATTAATCTTCCAGTTCATTTCTCTGAACCAGCTATCTTGCTCAGTCGTGTTTCATCTTACCGTACGAAGATGGTTGTGAGAAATGTTGAGCTCCTTTAATCTGGGATGAACTGGCCCCAACATGTAAAGCGTAGATTTTCTCATCCCACTAATTGTTTTCATTGTGTGGAGAATTTACTAGACAGAAACTGGGAGCTTTTCGTCAAAACCGTCCTGTCCGTAATTTCGTTCCTCGCCAATTATCCGAGACAACATTTTTATCTTTGTTTTGGTGGACGTTGCTTATCTTTGCGATCCGTTGCGGGCACCCCGACTGATAGACTGGCCTTCATCTCCATATACCGGTTTTCTTTCTTTGTTGCTTTCTGTCATAATCGCCTGTTGTTACATTTTATCCCTCCCCCAGAAAGCGTTGGATCTTATGCGAGTGGACGAACAGCTGTTGACTTATTGTGACTCGATGACCGTCGCGAGTGCGTTGAAACAATACTTGAACAATTTACCCGAACCTTTGGTTACCTATGCGTTTGCGGAGCAATGGGCATCTTCGTGCAAAACGTAGGTTCCTTGATAAGTATCGTTTCACGTTGGAGCGTGGTTTACTCGTATATTGACGTTCCTGGTTCATTTTTACATTGACAGGTGATGTAACTATATATAGTTGTTGTCGTGTTTGGTATTTGAATAGACCCTCCCCAAACCACTGCATACCCAGGTGTAAACACGCATACATCTGGTTTACTTTCTGACATTCGCGCCACCAGTTTCAGTGGGTTTAGCTATGTCACTCCTGACCTGGTCAAAACCCTACGCACATAATCAACTGACAGTCTCGTGTGGTATGAAAGCACCAGCCTGATCCAGGCAAAGTGCCGCGCAGTCAGAGACTGCAGCCTATCACTTTCGGCTTTCCATTCAGCACGAATTCACCTGCTTAACAGTCACCATTATCAGGGACATTGTTATACCGATATCAGTACATTCTTGAATCTCTGAGCGAATTTACTGTTTAACATTATAGCTGATTGTGCCAGCATCGTTGATCGGTGGCTTAAACGTTAACCCTCGTTTGAAGTCCAACCGAAAACACACTGTGCTTCCCCTATGCGTGTATCTTATTCGTTTCCTTTCACACCACGTAGGCCAGGCTCAAACGGTATGGACACAATTCGAAACGGCTTGCGGACAATGCCACTGGAGTTTCGTCGCAATTTGGCCTATCTGTGTTTGTTTCTCTCACGACTGGCGAGCCATTCCAAGGTGAACAAGATGACCCCGGAAAATCTGTCCATTGTGATCGCTCCCAGTCTGTATCGATTGCTACAATCGTCCTCGAATCCTTCAATCGAAACAAACACCACAGCGATGTAAGTCATCTGTCACCTGTTCTGCACTGTGAACACCACGGTCATTTGTTCGTTTCCTATGTGCGGTGTGTGATTGTGCGTCACTGCCTGGTTTCATCCTTGGGAGTTTGTAAATAATACTGTAGCAAGAATTACACAAGGTCAGTGGAGGCCAGCTTTGTATTCTGTCTATTACGTTGTTTGCATTGGCTTCGTTATTCACGATTCTACTTGTGCTTTCGGATTCTCCTCTTACATCAAAACCATAACCAGCCGACACGGATGCTTTTTTGAGGTACACCTTTGTGCACATGGTGTTGAAGGTAGTGATAAAATCGCCCTCTAGCAAAGTCAAACATTTGTGTAGCGGTCTTCGATAAAAATGAAGTATACCAACCATTCCGTTTCCCGCCTCTTTACTCTCATATCTTAATTAAACGCTAATTGATTTCGGTAAAATACCTGTCACCAAAAACGGGGAAAGACAAGCTACGATTAGTATATTTTGTTTCAAAGGCGGGAACTTTGACGTTCATTGAGTACACACGCGATGTTTGCCTACCCTTTCGTCCGTTTTCCCTATAGGGAACGTTCCTTGGACTTTCTAAGCCACAGCGGACATGGTGTTGCCCTCATGGAATTGTTGATCGCACACGCCGAAGAACTTTTCGCCGAGGATGCTCGTGAGTACATTGCTAACCATTCATTCCGTTCCCTGATGTTTCCTTCATACTTGCTATTCCTTTTCCTCCAGCCTACTTACCGAAACCGTGTCATCACCCACGATTGTGTTCCGATACGCCATTGCAAAAGTCCTCGGAGCCTGTTGGCACTCCACTCGGAACCCCGTTTCTCAAACCGAATGCCGGTGTCGATACGGGAAACACGAGACCAGTTTCCTGTGCGCCCGTAGTCAAGACCGTGACTCAAACGGTCAGTACCAAGTAAGTCATTCGTTGTAAGGTAAATGACACACTCTCACTCGAACTACGGGTAGTAAGTGCTAAGTGTGCTTGTGTGAAGATCGTCAGCATGTATCATGGAGAATGTTTTCTGTGTTGTCGGCTTTGGTGACTGCAATCTTCTGGTTACCTTGTAGACGTGCGTCCTGACGAAACGTAAGCGGTTGTTGTTGCTGCTTTAGTTTATCTTTCCGATGCGAGTGCCTCAAAATTACACGGCAGATTTTTTTCTGGGAATTTTTCAGAGGCCCTGATCGGATTGATTATCAAGCTACTCGAGGCGTCATTGCTGTTCTGAGAACTCTTATGGTGTGGTATGAAAGCACAAACCTGATCCAGGCAAAGTGCTTTACAGTCAGAGACTGCTTGTGGGTTAAGATACTGTCAGGTTGCACAGGTCTAGACAGATATGACGAAGAAAAAAGAACAGGAAATGGTAGTGAGACTACAGCCTGTTTCAGCATGCAGCTCACGCCAATCAATTTAGCACGGTGTTAGCCGCACAGCACAAAGTACTGCACGATTGTACATCCGTGCCGTCAAGCAGTGAGAAAGCGAGGAAAACCCCCCATGGTGGAGCGCGTCTACGCGCAAGGCTATCAGATGGCGTGACCGTGGCTGAAGGGCTTACAAATTCTCTGGCTGGCTGGCTCCGTGTGTGGATTGGCCGGCTTCATTGATGCCTCGAATCATGACAGCCCTCACACGTCGATCGGAGGCGAGATCGTGATCCTGTCGCGTTCACACCTTCAAACGTCGTAAAGGGTACTCAGTCCCAGACCATTTACATTCGCATTCCCAGTAGACATAGGTGGTTTTGTCACTGATGCCAAGTAGGCTTAGGAACGAGGACACGTTTCGTGAGCGCTGAGCCATGGTGACCAAACCATTGGACAGGAAGGGAAAGCGGATGTATTCCTCTGCATCGTGTCCGAACGGCAGTGTTAGTATATCGGACGCCCAAGATTATCCAATAGAACCAGTGGTGGAACGGTTTTAATGATCGTGCATCCTGTGACCTCAGCGTCTACTTCTCACATCCATAAAGCAACCTGACAGTATCTTAGCCCATAAATTACGAGGTCAATCTGCCCGGACGTACCAATGACAGATTCCGCTCTTTCATGCCAAATGAAAAAATATCCTCAAGTTGCAGCAACAGCGTTCAGCAAGTTGCGGCGGTACAACTGGTTTGCCTTGAATTTACACGATTTGCTGCGTATGGTAGCAACGTTATTGCGCCAACGTGCTGCACCCTGTTTCAACAAAACTTTCTATCCGTTCGACTACTTTTCATTTTCTCTTTGAGTTTCCAACCCAATGCTCGTCTAGTGACGTTGCTACTGGTTTATGTAGTGTGCGTGCAATGATGTCTTGTCTGGCCGGATTTGGGTTGGGTCTCTTCCAGAAATCGTTTTTTCTAACTTGTCGGCTCGGACACTGGATGAGCATTGACACTAAAATGCGGATTTCGCTTTTTCGAAACAGTGTTCTGGAATTTCACCTGGTATGGTATGAAAGCACAAGCACACGGTCAGAGACTGCCGGTAGGCTGTTAGGTTGCCTGGGTTTGCGATCGCAATTTACCCGTCTCTCCGTCATCTTTAATTGTCCTTTTCAGGTCCCCACCGTCTAGAAGAAAAGCGCCCAGACCACCTGGCCCACCACCGCCAGTACCTGCGGGATTTCAGAATGCCGATCACGTGTCATCGGATTCTCCCTCGTCTCAGGAAACCTTGACACACTCTAGAACTGCCTCGAATCCTTGTAACTCTCTTCAACCACTAGAATCCACTCGAGAACCAAGCCCAACAGAACCTGTGCCAAAAGAACAGCCCAAGCGACCACCTCGTCCTCCATCCACAATGTCCTCTCAACAGTGATAATCGGCAAATGGCGCCCGTCTAAGAGGAACGCTTGCCTCCGTTTCATCTTTTGCTGTCTTTCACCGCCGACCATCTTCCATCGGACCACACGACGAACCCCAATTTCACTTTTCACCGCTGCAACAGCTGAGCACGATTTTGTTTGTTCGCTATTTTCACACAGTTTCTTATGCCGACAAATTTATACGAGTGCGTGTTTTGTTTTTACTCCGACTGCCAAACTTCTTTTGGAATAGCTCCTGACTTATTTTTTCACGTCTTGCTTTTGTTACTGTGTGAATAATAAATCGCAAACTGTTTTGTTCGTTCGCTTCTTCGGCACTTTCGCCTTACGGTGTGTTTCATGGAGTTTGTATTCATCTGGGGCAGGGCTTCAGCCAGCCTTAGGGAACATTGCGCTGATACTGAACGAAGTAGAACTCTGTCATCATGGTTACACTGTCGGTGTTTGTTTGCTAAATCGTCCATTTATCCGATCTGGAGGGTAGCTATCGGCTATAGTTTGTCAGTAAAAAGCGTATTTCGTCTTCCGGCATGGTTATTGCTTGCTTAGAGCCGTGATGTTAAGGTCGCGATGAAAGCAGACTGCGATTTTGCTAGGCCATTAATGAAGAAGTATAATTAGGTGTCTAGGCGTTGACCGTTTTCTCCGAGCTCTAACCATTGGTTTATCTGATATGAATGGCCAAGCGTTTACCTGAACAGACACCGCACACGATTGCTCAGTGAGTCGTGGTAATTCGCAAACCATCACGACTGAATACTTGTCTGAGTTGATCCAGTTTAGAGTAAAAGCTAACATCTTCACGAATGTATGTGGCCTGGACGCTGCTTCATTGAAAAAACATTGGGCTGAATTTGTTAGGCCTTCGTCGATCAATGCTACCCACATAGGTACATTTATGCAGTCTCAAGTCTGTACAATGACAGTGTTTCATAGTATGCATGAAATTACAATCTTGCAACCAGCAACATGGTCACGAAGTCATAGACTGCACGTGGCCTGAGGTTGCCCAGTGCGAGACAGTCAAGGTCAGAACGATGGTGGTTCGTTTGCCGGTGAGACTGCAGTGTGTTAGAGGATCCAGTCGCATTGCCGTTCGTGATGTGTTGCCTTTTCATGACAAAAGTGGTGCACGATTACAAATCCCTGCAATCGCGGGTCTATCTTGTTTTCATGCTGGTTGCGATGAGGTACCGAATTAACTGAATCAGCGGTGTAGCGTTTCCGGTTGAATCTGGAGTGATTGTACACATGGTTTTGTCAGCCAGTCAGTCGATTGCATTACGGACCCAAACGTTTCTTCAAGAAACGCGTTTGAACTAACTCATTGGCACCTTGAACCAATTCCTGTTTCAGAGGATTGTTTCTGTGTAGCACACAAACTATCGCAAAATAACAGGGTCTGATACGCTGGCGCATGCCTTTAGCGTGAACCTATTCGCGGTCTTCATGGCAAACGGGTTGATCGCTTTTCATTAGCACAGGTTTTATCGATTCTTTAGAAATGTACGATGTCGCCATGACCTTCAGTGATAGTGTGATCAGTTTGGTTCGGCTAATTTTTTACGTTCACAGTCAACCGACATTCAGCTACAGTGCGCAACTAACTGTGTGACAAAGCGGTGCTCCTTCGCAAAAGACTCAATCATTAGTTAAATGCCATTATATTTGCTGTATCGGTGCCTGCTTAACAGCAATCACTTGTCTGGCTGAAACTGGGTCGTTTGTAGCACAATTATTAGTAATTATTGCACCCGTAGACAATGCATATTCTTATCGTTTCCAGCTGATAAGGACAAACAACCAGAACCCAGTCGTGGTTTATTAATGCAGGTGATGTGAGTACTCCCAGCATGATAGTTTACTTTGATTCCACTGAGATTATCTATGGGTATCGTTCATCCACAGGTTGACTGCGCCAATCTGGTTAACAGTCGCATTCGAGTATAGCTTAGTTTTCCACTTTATTATCGTCTCACGGCTCACTGAAACCTAATCTTACTGTCCCCGACTGATGACGGCAAACAGCCAGAAACCGGTTGTCGCATGTAAGTGCAAGGGATGCGAACACTCCTAAAATGCTTCTAACTTTGATTTGAATCAGATCCACTTCTGATCGGTCATATAAAGGTCGGTTGTGCCAATGTGCGTAACTGTGCCTCCCAATTTTAACTTTGTTTTCCACTTTTCCCTCGTTTCAAGGCTCATTGTCGCTTGATGACTGAGAACAGCCATAAACCGAGTGTATTGTGCAAATGCAGTGAATTCAAGCACTCCTAAAATGCATACTTGTTGTTGTGTCCACAAAATAGCTCCTGGGAATGATTGTAATGAAGCTACTGTTCGTTTAGGTTTGACTTCTTCTTCATAGACGACAGAGGGTCAGAAACATAGTCAAGGGGAACCTCAGTTGAAGAAGTCCTGTCCAGTGTTGTACAGCTTCGCCGTGATTACAGGCAGTACCTGATCCACTAGTTGCTTGAATTAGTTGTCAGATCTTCATGCACCTCGCCACCAAAAGATCCCAGTAATATGCGATGAGTTAGCAGCAGGTCGTAACGCACACACCGAATACTGAGTGACTTACTCTTGTTTGAGCCCTCAAGCGTGGTTAATTCGATAAACCTGCCCATCACTGAGTTATTGTGAGTATCATTGTAACACTAGCATCCACAGGTCGCAATACTTCTTTGTGCTGGTTGTATAAACTTTGTATCTTCATTGATTTCAAGCATCCTTTACTACGTGTTATGAACCAATGAAAATGTTTTTCATATGATTCTGTCATGCTAAGCCATACGTCAAACACCCTCTAGGCGAAAATGAGGAATCTGTGCTAATCAAGTCTCCAGGTCATTTCATTTCAGTCTGAATCCTAAATCAGAGCAACACGATTTCCTATGTTCATTTTTGCGATTTCCGGTCACGTGCTCCTTATTAAACGTTCATGACTGATCGATAGTTGTAGGTTTGATTTGTATCACCGCGTATCTCAATATGTTAACTTAATATACGGACTTATAATTGGTATTTGAATCGCAAACAATAGAAAAACATTCTCCCCATGGGATATGGATAGAGAGAAATCAAAAGCAGACCATGAGTTCACCTTCCATCCCGATTGGTTCCGTACTTTGCCAAACCCAACTGATCAAAAATGCATGCCCCCACGACCTGAATGCTCTTGGAATAGACGCATTTACCTCCACGGTATTTACAAAGTGACAGAAGCGAATGATAATAGAATCAAGCTGAAACGTACATCCTCGTGCACCGGAAGATTTGAAAGGCAAAGTGAACATCTCCAATTTGGAATCGAACGCCTTTCACGTTGCAGTACACATTCTACCCTCCCGTCCGAGTTCACTTTGAGCACAATAAATTCCAGGACACCACCTGAAAGTGATGTAGACAAAGAATATGCAAACATGTTTGCTAATTGTTCAGCCGAAGTGCGACAACATTTAGACAGAATTCCCACAGTGCTATCCCTACGTCGTCCTTGCAGCGCGATTCTTTTAGACAACTCCTTGGACTCTAAACGACAGTCAAGTGAAGCAAATAAAATTTTTATCGAGAAACCTCCTGGAACATGTTCGATGATAGAATGGCCTACGCCAGTACCGTTCCATCACGTCACTGCGTATCATGGTATGCCCAGCACGTTTGATGCTTTCACGATTTTTAAATACCGCTTAAACTATCCTCATTTATTCAATATGATCTACCGGTCTTACATTTCTCCTAATAACGAAGTGACGAATAGTACGCTCATTGAAGAACTACCCCACCACACACAACTGTTTATTCAACATGTTATTCAACGACTCGTTGTCAAAGGTAACAATGAATGGACATCGCTGGATTCAACAACGAGGCAAGCGTACTTCAAATCACTTTTGTGGAAGCGGCGGTATTACACACTACTCAACGCAGTAGATTTTGCTTGCAAGGACAATCGTATCTTGACACACGTGTCTCGCCATGGTCTTTTCGATTGTGTACCCAATGTGCCGGTCTTGTCTAAAGGAGCCGTACTCAAACAATGTTGTTCGTTTTCCATCAACGCAGAGTCGGATGTGCCTGGATCAAACCCTGTTGGACAGTTGTTTGATAGAATCACGCGGATCCTGATGGCATTCGATAACGGAGAATACGCGTGGCCTTGTATGTTCAAAGTTTCTGTTGGCTTCCTCAGTGATGTGGCAGCTCAGAGTCGTTTATTGAGGGCGGATTTGGATAAACAACAAGTAGTTCTCAGTCGAATGGTACACGTGTTAAAACAAGCCAAGTACCAGAAAGTAAAACTGAAGACGCATCTTCTAAGACAGCGTCAATTGTTTAACACGCTTACATCCAATCTGGCAGCACTGAGACAGCGTCTGTATCTGAATTCCCCGGCGTTTGAACAACCACACTCCATCGAGGAATATCCAAACGGAAGTGTGAATAGCCCAATTGTAGATTGTGACAATGTGGACGGGGACAGAACGTTAGCCAACGGGGCGTTGCTGTACGTACAACAGCTGACGGAACTCCGCTCCGAGATCAATCTACTTGAGTTAGTTTTGAAAGAGGAGGAATCACGTCGGAAACGTCTGCACAATCGTATACAAGAATTAACTGGAAACATACGCGTTTTTTGTCGCCTGAGACCGAAGGATTGTGTGAACAGGCGAACGGTAGATTATGACGCGAATGACAATTACCTGCGCGTCAGTTCCAATGATAAACTCCTTTTTTGTTCCGATGCTTTGAAAGAACAACTGGTTATTCAAAATCGGCTACCAGCTCCTACAAACACTTCCTCTCGTCACGTTGGAACATTGAGCAGCGAGCTGGGACTAAATCGTTCCACGCCATGTCCACCCAAATGCTTCATCTTCGATAGAGTTTTCGACACGAACGCTTTACAAGAAGATATTTATCGTGAAGTTGATGATCTAGTTACATCATGTCTGGACGGGTACAACGTATGCATCATGGCCTACGGACAGACTGGGAGCGGGAAGACTTACACAATGATGGGCACCATGGATAGCCCAGGCGTGAACAGAAGAATAGTCCATAATTTGTTTGAAAAATGTAACAAAAGAGGTAGTTGGAAATATACGATTACGGTCAGTGTGCTGGAAATTTACCAAGAAGATGTGTACGATTTGCTCCGAGAAGATTTTCACGGTGATATCGGCAACAGTCCTACTCCCACTGAGCAGCCAACACGACGCACAAAAGTATCTCAAAGTCGGCAAAGACCAACGGTTCCTTGGAACTCGTATGCTTTCAGACCTAACACCGCGAACAGGGCCATGGCATCTAGTAGGGCTGTTCGAAGACGGAACTCAGTGAAGATACTCTCCGATAATTTGGATGGTGTTGTACTGAAGAATTTAACCGAATGTCAAGTGCGCAATAGTCAAGAGCTCCTTGGGTATCTGGAGTTGGCGGAACGGCAACGACATGTTGGTAAAACTAAATTGAACATTTCTAGCTCACGTTCCCATTTGATAATCATGCTCAAAGTTTTTGGAGAAAACCAGCTCCATGTTTCTACGACCAGTGGTACATTGACGTTAACCGACTTGGCCGGTTCTGAGAATGTAAACAAATCAGGTTCAACCGGCGAACGTTTCTTTGAAGCAGCTTCTATAAACAAATCTCTAAGTTCACTTGGCCGGGTGTTTGATGCGTTACGAAAGCAACAAAAACCAACGTACCGTGAGACCAAATTGACCTACCTTTTGAGGCCCACTCTAAGCGGGGACTCCAAGTGTTTGTTGTTTGTGACTCTTAGAACGGAGCCGGAACATGCTGAGGAAACATGGCGGGCTATTCATTTCGGTCAAGGAGCTATTCAGGTAATTCCTGGAGGATTGGACTCGAAAAAGGTAGTTCGAACCTGTACAAAACATCCCGGTGGAACAAATCTCATCCCCTATGAAGAATTTGGCAAATCTGCGTCTACCATATTTCGCTGTGTGACTCCTACTGTGAAATCTCGGCGAACAATGTTCACAGGATTAAAACACAAACGTTTGTCACATACAACAGCACGCACTGATACAATGTTGTCCTCAAGGCGCAGGTGGATTTAATAAGAGGAACCACGCCATCACGTTTGTATATAGCTCGATTTTCCAAACAGGTCCAATGTAATAAAATATATCTGGACTACTAACAAGTAGTCATTTTAAACATATTATTTAGTCACAATTCGGGTATAGCAGAGTGATTCTGACGGTGGTGGCTCACTAGTTTATGACGTGAGTGCGTTCCCAATGAAGCACGCGATCACGCAGTAAGCGCCTTTTATTTCCGTAATGTGGATTTTTTTAATGTATCGCAATTGCCAAGTGAATGTCGCGAATATGTGATATTTTGTTTGTGCGTATCACATCACTCCCAAAAATGTTGCATGCGAAATTTATTTGGGTAACAACAGTGAAATAGAAAACCTTCGTTTGCGCTGGAAGAGTAAGGAATGAATTCTAACTGCTGAATCATGCTTCACTGTTATGTGTGTCATTTTAGCACCGAAGTTTCTTTTCAATTAATCTGTAAATAAACACAGCTACAAACACTCCAGCGGCTTGATAACTAGTTAAATAAAGTCAGCACTAAAGTTCGTTTAACTCGAATATGTTAATTGGTATGATCAAACACAAATCCCAAAAAGGAACGTGTAAGCGGTCGATTATAGTGGATGTTGACGTTTTTGTGGTCATCTAAGTTTCAACGGTATCAGAAAGAACATTATACGTAATAAATTGACCGTTGGACTACACTTATTCCCCATTTGAATCTAAGTTTAAAGTTTTAAATAAGTATTTATCTTCGTGTTACGGCTAAGTATTCTTGATGAGTGGCAACAATTGATAAGCACTATTAGTGTACTTCAATCTCGCTGCTCGAACTTCACCTAGTGCTCAGTATTAGATTTTGACTTCAACTAAAAATTATCTGTGACCTCTACTCATAGATTATTTTACCGTATCACTTTCTTTCAAGGCTCTTAAAATTGCTTCTATTTAGTGGACGCTAATAGTATGAAACTGATTTTGTAATTGAGGGACATCTCCAGGGAAAAAAGCTAATGCGGTTTGTTCAGTTGATTTGGATGCAATACTTTCGTCGGTCTTCCAATGGTTGACTTCAACTTATAACTAGGATGCATTGTCGACAATCTATGATTTTTTAAAAGGCCTACGATTTTGTTGCTACTATGGATTTTAAGGATTCGTATTGCAAAGGCGTATGTTACACAACTCCATCGGAATGTGGTATGAATGGAAATGTAAAAATATGATATATATAAAGATTATCTCAATTGTATGTCTCATGATCGATGATCTTTACATGTGTAGCTCTAGTTTGGCATTAAAGTTCGACATACACGGTTGGTCCACCGCATGTATGCATGTATGGCATAAAACGCCGTCTGAATAGAACAACAACCTAATAATTGTCGATTCAAGCAAGTTTAACTTGTGGTTCGTTGTCCGCATTATGTATTCCAATGATTTCAAAGTCGGCAGACGAGAAGATTCGTAGCTCACGATGTGGAGGTTGTTCGGAGGATTCTCACCGAGCTTGCGTAATTGTTGTTGGACGTTTCGTCATCATGCTGGGTGAGATCATTAGCACAACTTCTTTCGAAGTGATTGGAATTGAAGTTTCTTGGTATTATAGGGTCTGCCTGTCCGTTCACCATCACTCTCGTGGTTTGGTCGAGTTCATGATCTACAATGTTTTTCATTGGTCTATACGTTGCAGCCAATTGTTGAGGTGCTGATGAAACGAGGTTGTTGTTAAGTACCACACTTTGGGGAATTATAGAACACTTGGCAAATGTATTTGCTTTGGCCGACTGCTGCCCGAATCGATTGACATGTATTCAGATAAATTATTGTTGACCTAGTCTGCGTACGGCTAACCGGTGTTCATACAGTCTTGTGCTCAGTTTGCTCACAAACTCGGTGATGTTTAATTTTTCTTCCTGTCATTTTGTCTTTCGTATCATTGCAATGATTGCACAATTTTTGTGTTGGTTTGTTTGCGAGTTCTATCCCGAAAGACTGAATAACATAGACTGCCATTGCTGATCTAAGTTGGAGTCAGATTTTGTTTTCATCTTCGTTGATTTATTGATTTCGGTTGTTTACCCCGAAACAAGCACTGGAGCATAACTGATCAAAATACACTGCAAACTACTCATCTTTTCAGTGCTAGCTACAACGAGAGGGTCACATGATTTCAAGGTCAATTTACGTGCACCAACGCTCAACTACCAACCGGGTCAATCACGTGATCCCGCATCCTAGTTAACCATCTGAGACACATAAATCATTTTACGTCATCATCAGAAAATAATCACAAATACTTGGTAATTCGTGCCATCATACACCGTTCGAACAGGCAGGTTTTATCTCTTCTTACTCATCCTGATAATCCATGCCTGACTTCGATTTTATTTTCATCTTGTCATAAAGAATCCGCTCTCATTGGTCAACCTAGCCAGTGTTCCCCAACATTGTTGTTCCTGCTGTTTGTGGATGATTTCCAGTTTCTACCTTAACACATTTTCTAATGTAGCCTGTTTCATCGAGCAGTTTATTCGACTTTACTGAAGTAGCCGAGCAACCTGTCCAGTGGCTGCAAGCAACACCTTGTGTTGTGTTGAAATCGGAGATAAGCACGTGAATGTCAACTCTATTAGCCAATGATACATTGACTTCCGAAGCTATACGGACGAGTATCATTCAAGACTGCGGGTATTTCCGGGTGGAATTGGATAAATAACCCTTCACAGCCAGCTACCTGTATAAACCCTGAGGTGGCTTCTCACGTTCCATCAATCTCATCTCCCGGATTTTTAAGCGGTTGACACCATAATTGAGGTGTGTTTTTCGTAAATACAGTACCGCATTTTTTGACAAATTCTCGTTTGATTCCGATATACCTGGGGAATCATTTCTGTGGTGAATGACAATTCTAAAAATTCCAAAATAACATGCGCGAGGTTTCTATCTAGCTGTCAGATTCTCTTTCCGACTCATTTAATCTAGAAGGAGTTAATCGATGTTTAGCAATCTGAAATCGGTTTATTCTAAATTGGTTGATGATATCTATGCAAAAGTTCGACTAGTTTGCTAGCATCGTTTAGTCGATGTGAACTGTGGATGTACAATCCTCTCGATAAGTAAAGTCTGAATGAGGAATAAAAATCTCTTTAAAAACGCCAAAAGCGATGTCCACTACTGGGTCCGTTCACCGAGTGCCTATGGAATACATCGCTTTCCGAATTTCTAATTTTCATGGAAGAAACATTTTGGAACTCTTCCAGATCGTGAACAGCAAAGCCAGAGGTTTCCGCTTTACTTATTACGAACGGAAATATTTCCACCGCTCTGGAAGCGGCCAACGAACTCGCTCAATTTTACTCGAGTTTCCTACTAAAACGAACATGTGTTATCTTATGAATGCATTCAGGTCACAAATTAAAAAAAACACCGAACATCACTCTGAACCCCGAGAGAGTCCTGGTGAGGTTACTCGGGTTAAATACAAAGAAATCGCCGGGTGCTGATGCAATAACACCGTTTCTCCTGAAGAAACGCGTCCATGCTCTATTCTCACCACTCTCTGATCTTTTCAACCTGTCACTTAGTTGTAGCAAGGTTCTTATTGGCCGGAACAGTGGATGTACAAAGCAATGTATCCATTTTGATATACAAAGGTTGGACCCCCGATCCAATGTGTCTGACTACAGACCAGCCACGTTGTTGCCAGTGGTCTCTAAAATTCTCGAACGATTTGTAGCTGACGAACTTATCAAACATTTGGAACAGAATAAGCTTCTTTTCATCACACAGCACAGATTTAGGTCAAGACACTCCTGTCTCACCAATCTTTTCATAACTATTGATAACCGGACTCGAGCCGTGGATAACCGATACCCTATCCATGCTTGTTACTTGGATATGTCTAAACATTTGACCATGTTAAGCACATCATACTGCTACAAAAATTTGAGCAGCTCGGGTTGTCAGGCAAATTATTGGCCTGGATTCAAGATTATTTGCCTCGTAGAGTTATCAGGGTTAGAGTTGATAGTGCACTATCCAACCCACTGGAACTTAAAAGTGGCGTACCTCTAGGCTCAGTCTCGAGGCCAATACACTTCCTGATGTACGCGAACGATATACTTGAAATCGTACGCAGCAAAATCATTTTTTTGTGAATAACATCAAAGTCTGAACTAGCGTACGCACCAGAGAAGATTGCCAAATTCTACAAAAAAGATCTCGAAGCACTTCATACGTGGTCCTAACGAAAATACCTACAATTTAACATCCATAAATATAAAATGTTAAACGTCGGTGAAACCTTAGAATTCACATACTCTCCGGGATCTCAGCAACTTTCATGGGTTACGGAAGAGAAATACCTGGGTGTGTGGATTAGCGATAACTTGAAGTCCTCACGGCAGTGTTCAGTGGTATAAAAAAGTACTGCCAAAGCTTAGCACTGCTCAGAAGGATTTTCGGCAGTTTCACAAAGCAGATACTTCCCACGGATAATTAACACCTATATCCGGCCAACAATGGAGTACACTGTTCAATCATGGTCTTCATGGTTACAAAAGGACATTGCTGGGCTGCACCGTGTAAACCACCCCACTATAAAACTGGTGGCCGGACTATACAACAGGCCATACAAGGAGAGGATTTGCAACTCTGAAATTATATTTGACTTTTCGTACCGTCGTCTCAGGCTTGACTTGATCCTACTGTTCAACATTGCGCATACAAGGCATCACCCACTTAAACACCTGTTTCATCGGCAAGAAGCACGTGGTAGCAGATCTCATGGCTACAAGTTAACCATTCCACACTCTAGATCAAATTGTCGAACGTTCTTCTTTTCTCTCCGAGTTTGTTTCATATGGAACTCTCTGCCCTCACATATCATTTGCGCGTCAAGCATGACCTTGACAAGTATCTGCTGACCAAATCCAGCCTCGCACCTCAATATATAAGCACTCTCGATATTATCAATCTATGGTTACCGTAAAGTATTTGTTTTTTAGACCATTAAAACTTTGAATGCTGAAGTCTGTGGTCCAGCATCTGCAAAACGTGGCTAAACAAGTTCAGCTTGTGCAGGTTGATCTGCTTCTATATACATCAATATTACTAAGAAAAACCAACGTAGGAATAGTATCATTTTTTAACACTTTTATACTTTTAAAAAATGCTACAGAGACAGTGGTTTGTGATTATTTTGACACGTTGGATGCGACCTAGGTTGAGGAATACCACAATCGCCCTAGAAATGCGTGACAAAACCTAGTCCTCTTGTTGTTATTGGCCTCCTTCGGTCGATGTCGATCATAGATGTACATCACAATCGCATAAATTTTCATGTTTTACAGCTTGTTGAATGACTAAACAGTCCGATTCGGGAGGAACAATCTCTCCCGCAGCGCTTGCAACGATAGTCAGAACTCGGCGGTAGGGCGTCAGTTACACGCCGGCGGCGTGATCTGCGTTCAGCAGCCAAGAGCTGTATCTGCTCCTCCCCAGCTTGCAGACGACGCTTTACACAATGCCTCCAAAGTGAGCGGTCAAGAACAAGTTCTTCCCAGTTCGCGGGGTCAATGCCAGTCCTCTAACGACACCAAACGACCGATACAACTACCTAGATTAGTGAAACGACTTGCAGCTTCAAACACTCTGCTTGGTAAGTAAAAGCGTTGTGTCATAAATCAAAGTCATGTAGTAGAACAAAGATAAAGGGCGCAAAACGCATTCCGAATGCTGACACATACCAGATCGCTTCTTCAGCAATGCCTGTGTGAGTCGCAAAGCAAGAGAATATCATAAGCATAAACCCAACCGAGAAACTAACTACCTAGCGAAATGAAATCTTGAAAGTTGCAAAGTATTCGCTACACAATTCGATGATGGCAACAATCACGAAATTAAATAGAAATTGAAAGAAACTTTTGTCTAAAGTAGTTGTGAGCTATAACACAGGATATGCTACATGGACGATACTTTATTTATAATCACGAAATCCCGATTGGATTACGCTCTTGGAATACCCAAATGTGTCATCACAGAAATTAAGTTAATCAAATGGTAGATTATCGGATATCCCCGTCAACAGAAGTGGCACAGGACCTTTTTAGACAAGCGTATAAGGAAAAGGGGACGGCCCAAGGAAACTTGGCGCAGAACTTTGGAACGCGAACTACATGCACAATGATTCACGGTGCAGACGGCAACGGAAGCAGCGACAGACCGGAACCACTGGCGTGAAGTTGTCTTCGCCTCATGTGCCACCCGGCACGGAGAGGACTGAATGAATGAATAAGGAAAAGGCACACACGAGCCAAATTTACAAACATCTGATATTTTGTAAAGGGAAATGTGTATAAACCCTTTTCAACCGAGCGCAAACCCATTGCAACACCCCTCAAACGCTAGTGGTGGAAACGAGACACCTTTTTAAACATTGCACTGAAAACGGTTTTCTAAGGAGCACTGTACACAAAGAAGTCGTTCTATGGATCAACAGGACGCACATGTCAGGAAACCTCTACCATGCATTGAGAACGTTTGAGAAATCGTCACAACAGTTCTACGACCACTTGGGATGTGTTACCCATATGAAGGCTGCGCAATCAGCTGTGCAAAGAGTGAATTGAAAGGAGACCAAATAAACGTGGTCTACAAATCTCGTGCGCAGAATGAGACGTAGGGAAGAAACGGAAGTTTGGGTACCACGCTGCACGAACACCAATCAGTAGTAAAGAGACAAGATTACAAACCACTGCTATCAATTCATGCCGACCAAGGACACCAATTCCACTGGAGCGAAATAAATACAATTATCCTGGGACGCCATGACGAACCAAATAGCGAGCGACGTGACCTTGAGAGCAACCAATGGGTCGAGAGAAACCAAACGTTCTTCTTACAGCAAAACATCAGATGAAAAAACCCTGTTTAGTGTTGTACATCCTCACAGTGAATTCAGACAATATATTGCCCACGAGTTGCTTGAACTGGTTTTTAGAGTTCGCTTCAATAATCTCATCCGGAAGCGCATTCAACAAGGCAAAGACCCTTCTTGAATCCTAGTGTTAGGCGAATATTCCTGGCGCTAGTGATTTCATCCTGCTCGATAACGAAATGTTCTACCCCTAAAATGTTACCTCATCTCAGCAAACACGGAACACCTTCAAGTCCCTCAGCTAAAAACTATTCGCTTCAATAATCCCAACACACTCAGGCATGCGTATGTTGTCAAGTGGAGTGACAAGGATAGGTTTTATGATGCAAAGCAGTGACAGCTGCCATGCTGATGTAGCTCTACTCGTTCACGGAACTTGATTGAATGCATATTCAGTTGGAGGTGTAGGCACCTCATCCCAGTTTGTTTGTGCTTACTTGTCTACCGATTCCGTAGCTATTTAAGTCCCACCTTTCCCCATCTTTTACGATTTTACAATTTTCATGGTTGTGTGGCAGTTAAGCATTCGGTACATGCTGTTTCTGGTGATGTAGCGAGGTCGGGTGTCCAAATAATTTACCAATCTATCTCCATCAAAGTGAAAAATCGCGTCCCAGTCTTTTGAACATAATCGCTTAATGTGAGAATGAAAATGTTGCAAGACTGAAGGTAAGTACATGTTGTTGTTTATTGACATGAGCCAATTAAGTTTGTTACTGGCACATACAAAGAAGTTAAATATTCATGTGAAATTCTGCTCAGCAACGCCAGCAGACCACAAAAATGTCCGAATTTTCTCATCAGCACGGTTGACGATAACTTGCATTTGTTCAATGAATGTTGAACACGCGGTTAACTTTTGAGCAAGTTGATCTAACTGTGGCAGGATTAAACGTGTACTTCCTTGGGCTTGGTCGCGCAATTTTTCAGATTCTACCCAGCATGGAAATGTATAGACAACGTCTGTGCTGTTCAAAAATTCTTGCGCCAAATTGCTATGCTCCTTCAAAATGGAACTAATTTGTGTTTCAAATTTTTGCAGGCGAATGAGCAAATACGGGAGGAGGTTAAGCTGAAAAGTAAATTCTTTCAGATCGTATGGTTCTGTGCATGCGGACAGCAATTCTAGGTCGTCCATCTGTGTAAGAGTCCTCCTAATCCCGTACCTTTGTGCTTTGGTGGTTGAATATCGATCGTTTTTTTTAAATCACTCATTTCATTGGTCAGGCCTAATTGTTCACGTGACCGAAGAAAAGCATCGTGAAAAAGATCCGATAGCCGTAAACGTTTGCCTTATTTGTCTAAACGGAATCGAAAGGTTGGGTTAAATATGCAAATGGCATGATACGGATGAGGGGGGGGGCATTAAATTGATCCATTGAACATGAACTCAATAGACTAGAAATTGAAGGAATTGACTCATGATCCAGGAATCAGAGTATAAATCGAACGAATCGTGAGGATGAATTTATGATTATTCACACTGAATCAAGTAGTATACTTTTTATTATCGCGCGTCGCTCTTCCAATCGAAAATTGCTTTATGAAGCTGGCCTACTGAGCATATCCACTCTCTTACTACCACCGTACCGTCTACACGGACTGGATCATATCTACAGTGACAAATGGTCGTATTCCTAAACGATGTACTTTATGGAGAGTTGAAATCACCGAGTCGACCTTTGGGTAGACCGTACTTGGGGTACAAGCACGTTCGTAAGAGAGATTTGAAAGCTCTCGGCTTTGACCCTACGAGTTGGGAAGAACTTGCTCTTGACCCCTCACTTTGGAGGGACTGTGTAAAGCGTCATCTTCAAGATAAGGAAGAGCTCTCAGCTACTGAACGTAGATCACGGTGTCAACGTGCAACTGGCGCCGATCAGGCCTAGTACTGCCGGTCGCTGTGAGTGTTACGGGAAAGATCGTTCATCCCGAATCGGACGGTTTTGTAATTCGCTGTGGAGTGTGAAATTGACATGATCGACATCGACCGAGATTCGGTTATCTGTAATTGAGGAATTTTGTGGTTTGATGTTAAACGTGGCTTGCAACCCGGTTACAGGAAAGTAGTGGCTATTGTGATTCCCTTGTTGAGCACAATGGTTCGTTCTACGAAGTGAGGCTTCAAAATTAACTTTCGTATACAACCCACCTAGTGTTTGATGACCCGCTGAAGCTTATCTATTATATATATTATATTTGCAATCTGATACAGATATGGTGCCGTTCAACATAAACAATGAGAGGTACAAAGCGAGAAGGGGGTACAAAGCGTTGTCATCATCGTCATCGTTGAACGTAGGCATGATACTACCCGGTTGCCTACACCGAAGTAAGGGGAGATTTCGTTTAGGGGGTCCCACCCCGAGCCTTTACCCACAAGGCAGTGGAGCGAGAGAGGTTCGCACCTATCGGTGGCCGGTGACCGACGAATCGGTTCATACGCCCTTTTCTGGGAATTTCCAGTTCGGAGCCCGATAACCCCGTTGATAGGTTGGTGACTTCAGTTTTTGCCTGTGCACCATACAATGTCCTTGGATAGGACAAGGGGCAGTGACTTTTGAAGCGGCGAGTCACATCCGCCGCGTCGTGGTGTCATCATTGGATTTTTGTGGCTTTTTATAGAGAGAACGCTTGCCAGGCGAAAACCCACCACACCCTCAGACACCACCGCCGAACCTTTCGCTGAGCTCGGAGAACCGAGCCCACCCAGCTGGCACACGTGGAGGTATTTCGACAAGCTTATCTAGCTGTTCACCTGCTGATGGAACACAGGCGAGGACCAGCAGCGGAATCTATGCGCACTGGATTCGTCACAAAGCAAATTTCAAAGTCCACTTCGAAAAAAATTGACTGAAAACCAAACCAGGAATAGAAAAAAACGTAATGGCAACAGAGATCTTGAATAACTTGAAATCAAAAGGTTCAACAGAAACAATGAAATGTTCAATACACTGTGGGGAACAGTGAAAAAGAAAGGTGAATATTTTTTGTGCATTTACACAAGTTGTTTTTTTTCAACGATGATGACAATGTCGCATACACTCACTACGAAATCAAGAGGTACAACGTTTAGAATTTTTGTTGATAGGTCGATCTCAGTAAAAGACGTCGGAAAAATTTGGACAGAAAAGGCGCTTAAATTAAAGATCAAATTGTTTGGTGATTGATTAAAACAACGATAGCATAAACCGTGGTCGACTCAAAATCTCGTTCAAGTAGAAAAATGACTAGATATGTGATTGTATTCACTACACGATTATCAAATTAATAATTCTGATATAAAATAACACAAAAAATAAGTTCAGATTGAATCACGAAAAAATTTCACACGTTTTGGACTTAGGTTTTTATGTCTGATTGTGTTTCGACAGTGGTTTCATTCGTCGTTACATATCCACCCGGAACATGGCCCACCATATCGAATCGATCTAAACACCGTAAGCATTTCACATGTTTTTTCGCCACAACCGGGGAACGCGAACTGAACAATGCGACTCCAACCAAGATGGCGGCGAAACAAAGTAGATAAAACGGGCTGAATTGATAATGAAACACATACACTCCCATTAGCAATGCGTACACATCCGCGGTGAGCAATGACAAATTGACTAGCACAACACTGGTTCGACTGAGTACATAAGGCATCAGGGAATACAATGCGAACATCGTCATAGCGTAGCCTGAGAAACAACTCACAACGATTGCGAAATCTGGGTTGGATGGGGTAAAAATGAACAACATTTTCTCTCGTTCCAACAGCACACTGTAGAGCAAGGTCGGTAGAATGGCCGATAAGCTGGTGAATGCGAGAAAATCCACCAGCCCGTATTGTATGACTAGATATTGTTGAAGACAATTTGAAAATGCGTACGCGACCGAGCCGATGACAACCAGAAAATCACCGAGGATAATGTTATTGTCCAGTTTGACTGAGGAGTTCGAGGGACTCGAGTGATTTGACACGGGAGGCAACGCGTTTGTGGTTGCATCGATGATTACCATACCAGTGGCACCAAACAAACAAATCAATATGGCAATGTGATGGATGACGTAGTAACGGTGTCGAAGAAAAAGGAAACTGAGTAGAACAGTAGCCGGAATGGAGAGACAATCAAGTAGTTGTACACTCGTCACAGAGGTGAAACGATAGGCTGCGACAAGTGCCCAGTTGGCATGTGTGTCGATTAGACCGGTTACAGTGTAAAGAAAAATACGCAGATTTCGTCCTTTGGAAGGATGAACAGGTGTCGAGTGATTTGATGAAGCATACCGCGCAGAACGCTGACGAAATACGCGCACGGTGTTGTAGCACACGGCTAGAAGACAGTAGGGCCAGAGGTTTTGATTCATTGGAACATTTGCATCCGCATTGGATAAATAAGTGCTACAAATCGCAGTTGCCGCGATCAAAATGGCCAAAACTTGTCCCAGTAATAGAGGAACCACATAAGACTTCAACCTTTGTGCGGAACATCGTCGGGTTTTGACACAATGTGAAATGTTCATTTATTTGAGTGTTGGTTCCGAGTCTGTGAATGATCGAGATTTCATCAGAATAACTTGTTTTGCTCTTCGTCATATGATAAGAATTATGTACAGTTTCAGCACGATGATCAACAAAACCACAGACGGGCAAACACAAAATTGGACTATGTGAATATAGCATCCCATGGACGAAACTAGCAGCAACGCATAACGTGTTCAACACCAACGTAAATGTGAATATTAACACGAAAAAATCCTTTCAATAAGCAGTCGTATGTGACATGCATCATCTCAGTCTATAAATCAAATGAGAGAAAAACAATCCATGCTCCACACTTTAGAATGATAATTTTGCCGCTGCCTTTCAGACAGCACATCACAACTATGCGGATCGCTTGGGTAAGAAATGATAGGTGATATTCCAAATTGAAGGAATGAAACGAAGGTCACCGACTGAAGCATAAAACGATGTAACGAAATTAATTAACGCGCTAGTTCTACAAAGATATTCTAGAAACGACTACGAAACAACACCTTCCATTTTGTGATGCTTCAATTCTCACCGATGTTATCCATCCATTCAACTAGGATGTATTTAAAGCTCAATCTTAATCCATTAATCGAGTGAATCATACGATATCGCCATCCAGAATGTCTCTATATCGAAGATCCTTCATCTTGTTTGCCTCAAGACATCCGTCAGATAGAGGTAGCCATCTGACAATGGCAAATTAATGTATTATATTTTGTTGCAATTTTCGTCTAATTATGTAATGCTAAGCTGAAATTTCGACAAATTTCCAACAATCATCATCATAGACAGCAATACACCGGTAGCACGTACCGAATGCTCAACTGCCATACAACCATGAAAAATTAAAATCCTAAAAGATGTGGAAGGGTGGGACTTAAATTGCTACGGCTTCTATAGAAGAGTAAGCACAAACAAACTGGGAGAGGTGCCTACACCTCAAATGGACATACATTCAAACAAGTTTCGTGAACGAGTAGAGCGACATCAGCACGGCAGCTTCCTTGCGGCTTTCACTGTCATGCATCATAACAAGCTTTTCTCGTCACTCCGCTTGACAACATACAAGGTTAAGCAAACACTCCAAGAATATACTATTACTTGATTATTCAAAATATAAAGTATAGTGTCTGCGAAATGCTGGACAATGAAGACTAGCACGACATCACTACAAGATAACGAAACCAGATTAAACACATGTTATATTCGAGATGTAGATATCTCATTCCAGTTTGTTTGAGCCTCCTCTTCTATAGATTCCGTAGCTCTTCAATCCCCGCCCATCGCTTAGGAATTCCATTTTATTCGTGGTTGTATGGCGGTTAAACATTCGGTACATCATCGTGAAGCACAAGCCTGGAGCCAGACAAAGTGTTAAGCAGTATGAAGCACGAAAAGCAGATAAGCAAGCGCGTGCAAAAGGGAAAGCATGCAAGCGGATAATGCAAAAGCAAATGAGCAAGAAGTATCTTGTATTTGTAGTTTCACTGCATGCGATTTTTTATAAAATAATACCCGATAAAAAATTATGACACATAATAAAATACATCATCGCCACTGACTTTGGTTTGCAGCCATATCTCGTAAGGAATCCAGCTAACTATTAAGTGGAGCTTTTGGACCCCACCCAGGCAAACGAATACGCCCAACTGAGACTAGCGCTACGGTGAACTTCTTCATCCCAACGCGCCACGTCATGGACTTGCCACCCGATCGTTTCCCCAGCTTCAGTCAGGCTCTGCCAATAAGGCGCGGTATGGTAAACGGTGAATAGGCGTTCTTAAAACATGTCCCAACCATCGCAAACGAGCAAGCATCAGCATTTCTCTCAGTCCGTGGCCACCTGGTCCTAACACCCGCTTGCAGACATCTATATTTGTAACGCGATGCTGCCACCGAATGCGAGCAATCCTACGCCGGCAATGGGTGTCAAAAACAGAAAGCCGACGGACATCTTCCGCCTCGGCCTTTAGTATGGAGTGAAACATCTCGTCGACGCCACAGTTGGCGAAGGTTAGCAAACGCTGCACCCGCTTTGAGAACACGATGTGAGATCTCGTCCTCGACACAACCGCCAGAAGAGATACAACTGCCAAGGTAAAAAAAGCTGTCGACCAATTGAAGATGGAGATCGCAAACAGTTAGGTTCGGAAGAGAGCCTGTGTAATGCTGTTCCTGAGGATCAGGGTGCAACGGCCAAGACATAGATAAAATAAATAATTATGATACTCGAAATTCACATGAAATGGTGGCAATAACAAAGACGGCATTTCAGGCCATTAATCATCGCGCATGCACGTGATATTAGTCGAACAAATTCGATAGAATTTATGATATGAAGTAGAAATATTTTGCAAACAAACGCTCAGTCCCTGAGACAAAGCAGCGCGTCACCATTACCAAGATATCAAAATAAAAGAATCAAATTGGAAGAAATTTATTTCAATAGAGGTTTGATATACAGAGGCAAGGTGGGAAATCGGTGAAACAATATCGACGAAATGCAGCTGGATGAGGATAATCCACGGTAGCAAACTAGAAATACAAAGATCACAGTTTAGCCTTAAGAAGATTTTGTGAAGGGTTATCGAAACTGAAACACCGAAGGTACTTCCTCGCACTTGTATTTTAATTGCAGACTTTGAAACCTAAAATCAATGTTATCAAGAATCATACTTCTCGGAATCGAAATGATAATAGTACCCAGTTATTTCTCCGGTTGAAGGCTTTAGACCAATGTAATAAAACCCTGCATACGACGCACCATCTACTTCCTTCACACGAGGGTCAGGAAGCAAGAACTTTTCCTAACAAATGAGGACAAAAAAGCTCACTTTCCAACGCATGAAAATGATGTCACATTTTTCTAACTTGGAATAGTCAAAGGTATCTTCTTCGAAATCGTCCAGTAACGAGCCCGGAGCAATCTTCCGCTATAACGTCGGTTTGTGGTTAACTCAAAAGATCATACCCAATGAGCGATATCGGTTTCAAAAGAAGCATCCCACTTTCCTGTGACAAAGGAGTTCACACGACTGATGATTTCGCCCTCAAAATACGTAACGATACTAGCGTTGGTTTTGGTTAGATTGTCCATTTTCAAGTAGCCACACAACCATTTTTGCTCTGGCCGAACACACTGTAGAATGAAACAAAAGTGATCTAATCGAATACTTGTATGGTGACTTCAACGTCGTACTCCTTTCCTTTGGATTTTTGTGATCCTTGAAACACAGCACCATCGTGCAAACAGGAAGTAATGGTGGAATGAGGTAGCTCATAGGGGTGGAGATCCAGTTGAAAAGATCCAAGCATTCTCGAAAAAATCAATAACGTAAAGCATGAAATTGGACAGCCTGGAAAATAAAAAAAATGGCAGATTAAGCTAGCAACATCAACCCAGGTAATGAGACAGAAAAATGCCAAGCAACATAAAACAGGAAAAGCAAAATTGTGGAAATAGAATACGGGAAAGCAGCATGTGGTTTTACAGCATGCAATTCTTTTTGAATTTTTGGCCTACATTAAATATGGTATAATGATATAGGTAAGGTTGGAGGCCTCTTGCATACAGGTGCTCTCTTCTCATGAATTTCCCAATTACATGTGTGGGACTTGGATCTAGTTGCTGCTCTTTACCGCCGGAACTTTGAAGTGTACCTGAATTGATGGAATGTAACAAGAGCGTTTCTCCGAGCTATTCCCGCGTATGAGCGTTAGATGGTATATTATTGTATGAAAGCACAAGCTTGATCCAGGCAAAGTGCCGCATAGTCAGAGACTGCACGTGGGCTAAGATACTGTCAGGTTTCCAAGGCCTAGACAGATATGAGAAAGAAAAAAGAACGGGAAACGGTAGTGAGAATCGAGACTGTTTCAGCATGCAGCTCACTACCTCTGACCAATCAACTTAGCACGGTGTTATCCGTACAGCACAAAGTACTGCACGATTGCACATCCGTGCACTTGCAAATCCCTGCATTCGGCTTACATTTACTGTAAATCAATTTCATTCACGTGCTTTTGCAGCATGTTTCTTCATGCTTTGCAAAAATGCTAGAGCACTCAACACAGGATAGGATTCCAAAACTTTTGCACCACTTGCGGATAAAATGCAGTGATAAGAGGATTTGAGCATGGTGTGAGTGCTTAGAATAATAAGATAGATCAATGAAGAAAATAAATAATAGTTTATTAATTTATTATGGCGTAAGAAGCAAAAGCTTTTAAATGAGCAGTTGAGTAAAATTCGGGGTTCTGCGACCTTAGAGTGGACTATATTTGCGTTCAACATGCTCTATTGTTTCAATTGCTCGAGAGTGGAACGAAAAAAGCGTAATATTTTGAGGCAATCGGTGAACATGAGGAATGGCGATTTTAACTTTTTACCTGTTATTAGTGAATACCAGAAATAGGCGTGCGCCAAGAACCGATTCTTGGAATATGTATGTATGAACGAAAAACTCATTTGCATGCATTTCATCACACACACACAACACGACCGGTTTCGTGCTATTTGCACTCATCAGGTAGGGACAGTAGGATCAGGATTCGCATGCGCTTGAAACAGTGGAAGAATGGTAAACAAGTTATGCATGCATTAGAAACACCGTTAAAGAAGACATTGGTTGTTGTCCCTCAGGGTTGGTATTTAACAACATATTGAGACTGTCTGGTGAGATGGTACTTGACACACGCACTACTGGTGAAATTGAACCAGCATCCTATTGCTCCAGATTCAAGCAACACTTTCAGTCCATCAAACCCGTTCCCACATGTGTTGCCGACCGTCCATCATTTATCCACAATGACCTCAAGAGTTGTCTCTACGTCTTTGTTTGAGCCGATGCTGTTAGAAAGCCCTTACAAACTCCGTACGAAGGACCATTCAAAGTAATGGAACGCAAAGAGAAATATTTCGTTCTGCTACGCATAGGCATCAAAGACAAAGTTAGCATCGATCGCTTGAAACCTGCTTACGTCGAGCAAAAGTCATTACAAGAAGCTACCCCTTTGACTTTACCCACAACATATGACGAACAGTGACGACCTATCAAATCGGCCTTCAGCCGTTGTATGTAACCCTTCACCATTTAAAATGCGTACCGGCCGTAGAGTGAGGTTCCCCGCAAGACTGGTTGAATACATACCATAAACGGTGTATCGAGCGTTCATCCGTCGACTCACGCTCTAGGGGGAGTTCTGTAGCAATTTTTAATTTCACTTTCTTTTCAAATGTATTTCCATTTCTATCGATGCTGGCTTTAATCAACGATTACTAGACAATATAATTTTTCCGCGCGCGTTCTTTTTCTGCTTTGTTCGCTGGTGATGTATTGTTGTGTGTTTGTAAATCACGACGGTTAACGGCAAAATTGACGTGTCGCCCGCATTTTTCAGCTTCGCCAATTATCTTTGCCGACCAACGCGACGCACCGGAGTTCGGAGTTGGAATATTGTTGTGTGTGGATAATTGCATTGGACATTGAATTTCCACTTACCGTGAGTTCGTTCATTTGTCCACTATTACTGTAACATTTTTCTGTTATATTTTTGCACTTATCCACTACACTTTAAAAATATTTAGGGATGGGGCAGAAATAACCGAAAGCGTTTGTGCGTTCCAAGCGTTCCGGACGGCAAAGGAGTGTTTGTGGCAGTCCAATCTACTGTGCAGATGTGCCAACTTCAGGTGATGACAACGATTTTCTGAGTATGGGGCTATTTCAAGCATACCCTTACATGGGTGAGTTTCTTCCGTCAATATCCGATACGCAAGGATAAGATTGTCTCGGATACGACAATAGACCCCCCACCTTACTGATTTTCTGGAGAAAAATTTTAAATATTGTTTACTTTTC
>JACCGJ010017737.1:0-17422 GCA_013407085.1 Atriophallophorus winterbourni
ATAATATATAATAATATAATATAATATATATTTTCTTGGACATCCAAGGCATGTAATACATGATCAGTTTATCAAAATTGGAACAGCAAAAGAAAAAAATATAACGGTGCAAATGACCGAAGTGAGCGGGATTTTTAAACATTTTTTTCCGTTCAATAATGGAAACGAATATACAGAAAGTAAGAAAAAAAATCTTCATGTCTAATAACAATAAGATTTCATTTAAATTTTGTCAGAAGTTACGAATTGCAAGGATGGGAAAACATGGAGAACATAAATGGAAGGTAATTATGGAAAATGTGAAGTGAATTTGTAATAAATTGTCATGAAAAATTGATAAATAAATTATATATGTATCAATTTATGTTTTTTCACGGAGAGATTGGTTGAGAGGATGGAAAAGTGAACATAAATCCATCAGAATAAGAAAATCTAAGAAATTCTAGGGGATGAAAGAGGGTGTGGTTAAAAGCATGGGAGTAGGGTACGCTGTGTGCTCCAATACTCTTGAAGAATTGTCGACGATTCGAGCCAAAATGTGTTCACCAGCCGGGTTTTCGTTATCTGCAGGAGAGTGAATCGCAAATGGAACAAATCTCGGGCGGATAGATTTCGAGCCAGTTTCACTGATGGTTCGGTATTCGAAGACACTGGAATATAATGACAGATATTCTCTTCACCATCATGGTGAGAGGTCATCAAAGTAAAATAGTTCATCATTTGAAAAATAAGAATGTACATTAAAAACATAATGTTTTTCAGGTTTTTTTTACTTTTTTTTATTTTTTTGGTAGATTTTATTGTTTTGCAAGTTTGGATAAAAATGTGACATTTATAAGATATATACATAATGGTGTATAGAAAATGTCATGGAAGGCAATGTGACAAATAGAAAATGTGATGCAAGTCCCAACCTATGACGAGACATGCATAGACCCTATGTAACCTGACACTACAGCAGCGTTATAAATAGCTAATCAGAAAAATAATTTTTTTAGATGTTTCTATTTTTTTAGAGACATTTGTTTACGATAGAAACCTGAATTGAAACGATAAGGATAACTGCACGTGGGCTAAGATACTGTCAGGTTGCCCAGGCCTAGACAGATATGAAATGGGGAATAGAAATAGATGTAACATACATAGACCCTAAGTAACCTGACTAAGATACTGTCAGGTTGCCCAGGCCTAGACAGATATGAAATGGGGAATAGAAATAGATGTAACATACATAGACCCTAAGTAACCTGACTAAAGAGATACAAAAAGTTAAGGTACATATAAAACTAGTCCCAGGTTTTGATGAATGTATGAAAGCACAAGCCCGATCCAGGCAAAGTGCCGCACAGTCAGAGACTGCACATGGGCTAAGATAGTGTCAGGTTGCCCAGGCCTAGACAGATATTAGGGAAGAGTAGAAATAGATGAAACATACATAGACACTAAGTAACATGACACTTAATAATACCATGTATTTCGGACATTGTGAACAGTTCTATACGTGTGCTAGTGTACAAAATACATACAACTGGTTCAATAACCAGGAATACCATGACAAAATATATTGTCTATAGAAGTGTTTATTTTCAGAATTTCGCATAGCGATGGAGCAGTAAGAGAATCTACGAGTGTTTTAAATTTACCTGCAGATGTGCACATGCGGAAATGAAGTGAAAGAGAATTCCAAAGATGCGCATACCTAATTAAAAAGAAGTTTTGTCGAACTTTAGTGCGAGTAAGGGGAATATGTAATAGCCTCATTCGGTTACGTCGTACAGAACGATTGCAATCTTGGAAGCGCATGGTAGATCTAAGCTTAACTTGGTGCTCTGTGATGATTCGGAAGAAAAGAAAAGGATTAAGGCGAATTCTGCGTAACCATAGCGGGTCAATGTCTAGTAGATTGCATCTTACTTTATAAGGTAAAGGATTAGAGTAGCCTAACATGATTTTGCTAATTCTACGTTGAAGGCTTTCTAAGAGAATACAGTCACGCCTAGCGATGTGAGAGTAGGCTATATTACAGTAATCAAGAAGTGGTAATACTTTCATTTTATATAGACTTAGTCTACTTTCACGAAGGATAAATTTTTGATTTATCAAACCAAAATTCTGTCTAGCTCTTGCTATGAGAAATCTTACTTGTTCGTTGAAATTGAGAGATGAAGAATATCTAAATCCTAAGTCTTTGATTTCGTTAGAAGGTGCGAGTGGTGTATTGTTGAGAATAATACTACCGGGGGGTATTGAGCAGCGTATACCCATGAATTGCGTCTTCAGAGCTGAGAATTCTAAACCCCATTGTGAGCCCCCACTTGAAAGGGTTGAAAGATCGTCGTTGAGAGAGTCTATAGCCTGTGATACCTCTATGGCTGGAAAAGCTAAAACAAGTTTAATATCATCCGCAAAGATAAAAAGCTTCGAGTTTTTTACGAAATCCTGCACATCATTAATATATATAAGAAAAAGGAGGGGACCTAGTACGCTACCCTGAATGACTCCACTCGGTATAGGTTGTGTTTCAGAGGATATGCCATTAACGGAAACGGAGAAGGTGCGATCAAAAAGATATGAGCAGAACCAATTAAATAGGGATCCGGAAATCCCAAGTGATGATAATTTTCGAAGAAGAAGAGAATGAGGAACCTTATCAAATGCTTGGGTAATGTCTAAGAAAACTGTCAGTACAGCTGATCCATGATCTATGGAGGCCGTTATATGGTCCAAATATTCCAGCTGACAGGTAATGCAGGACTTTTGATTTAAAAAGCCATGTTGGAATGGAGAGAAAGCGTTTGGGCCCAAGTAAGCTATTAATGCGTTCTTGATCAACTTTTCGAATAGCCTAGAGAGAAAAGGTGTGTGATTAATTGGGCGATAATTAGTGACGATGTGCAAATTCCATGTTTTAAACTGAGGTACAATGACAGAATGTTTCCATTCGAGAGGAAAAATACCAGATTTAATAGAAAGATTAAACAGGTTTAATAAAATTAATGGTATATCATCCGTATTTAGTTGCAAGATTGCTGGAACAAAGCCCACAATATCAGGCTTGTAAGAAGCTTTGCTTCGCCGACACATTGAGCTAACTTCTTGTAAACTAAAGGAGATGGAATCCATACACATTGAATTAATATTTTGATTTGGAAGTACAGGGTATACGCTGGTATTGAATGACTGACTAAAATAGTTCAGAAAAAGCTTACTTATTGCTAAAGAGTCTGATGTTGATGATTCCCTACCATCATCGTTGAACACGAGTGTAGAAATTTCATGTTTACTTAGATTAAATCGAGATCTCGTCAGACTGTTCAAAGACTTGGTCTTCGAAGCACTGCTCAGGGCCATTCTTTGTTGATTCTCGATGAATTGTAATTTGATTGTTGTAAAAGAGCTAAGAAGTTCCTTGAGACGGAAAAATGAATACAAGTCTGGTGTGTGGTTGACAAAAGCAGAAAGACGGGCTATCTTTTTTTCAAGAAGTTTTATTTTATCAAGTTTAATAGGTTTAGTTTTTCGATGAAGTGATGCAGTTACAAGACATCTAGAGAGATTTTTATGAAATATGGAAGAGAGTTGGGACTGAGTAAATCGCATCCCCGCCAACCATTCTATGTACGCTACGAAAATAATCCAGCAAAGCTGCTGCCTTTTCGGGGTCAGAATTGGCTTTCTGGCCATTGTCTTATATTAGGGTACCTATGTGCTCCCTTGTCTTACCCTTAGACTGAACATAACTATAATACTTCTTAGGGTACTTTTTAGCAGATTTCGCCAGGTAAGTTTCGTAGCATCGCTTCCGTTGTAGCTTTACTGTGTTGTTCCTCGAAGCCTTGTAGCACGACCAATTTCTATAGGTTGGCAAGGCTGTGTATCTCCGCCAGTGTCTGTCGCGCCTAATAATGTTGCGTCGCACCGCAGGAGTCCACCAAGGTGGCTTGTTCTTTAGCCGTATAGGTCTGAAAGGACAGTAAAGGTCTTGAAGACTTAAAATATTGCGCTTAATAACCGACCATTTACATTCGATGTCATTGGTTTCAGAGAACCAGTCACATCGTAAAGCGGAAAGCCGCACAGCATTCCAGTCAACTCGATTTAGATTACGCCTGTATTTGACTGGTGGCTTATGAAAACAGAGAATGGCCTGGAATATTATGGTGACATGGTCACTTTTCCCTAAAGGTGAGTCGTAAGAGAGGTTTTGGACATCTTTAGGACCTTTAGACAAAAGTAGGTCCAGTGTAGATGGTGAATGTCCATCTCTGTACCTAGTTTTCTCACTTACGTGCTGATGGAGCGCACTGGAGTGCATCCAATCGAGATATACCTGGGAAATTCTATCACAGGTTGTCTGAGTGTCCCAGTCAATACCCGGTAAGTTGAAGTCACCTATTAAATAGACTCGTGGGGCAGTTTTGAGCAACCTGGTGAGAAGTTCCCTAAGTTCCTGGTCCTCCTCTTCAGAAGCGCCGGGTGCCCTGTATAATCAGCCTAACGCAAAAGAAAGCTTACCGTCTGTGACGATTGTCGAGACCAGCTGGATGACGAAGGTGGCCATTTTGATGCCAGAGTCTTGGTATTTAATACCATGTTGTAGTAGTATTATAGCTCCTCCTCCGCGTCTACCATCTGGTCTATCCGATCTGATGGCTGTATATGTCGAAAGAAGATCAACTGGAATAATGTCTGCATCTTGAAGCCAGGTCTCTGATATACCTAAGATCCTAGATTTACTATTGGAGGCTTTCTGTATTAATTCCAGCCATTTACTACGCACGCTGCAAGCATTTGTGTATAGTATGCTCACAGCATTTCGATGTACTCGGCCTAATTTCGGACAACCCTCGGGCGCAAAACCCGAGGTATTACCAAGTTTTTTGGTATGTCCAAATTAGTGCTGTGTGGAGAATCTACGTCGCTGGAAGGTTGTGGCGTAGAGGTTCTTAATGCAAGAGCGTTGAGCGCATACGAAGCGAGGCTTTCGTTTGCTGCATCACAACTTAGCCACGATTCGTCCCCTATATTTTCTACCACCACTTGAGCGTTCTTGATTGAAATATCCGCTGTTGCGGAGTTATTCAACCGGCGCTTATCAGGGTTGCTCTTCGGTTTCGCTACTTTGCTACCCGAACGCTGGAACGCAAAATAATTTGCTGTAACTGGGCGGCTATCTGGCACCAATCTATACAAACCATTTGTATTGGTATGTATTTGGTCGCCTTTAGAGAGAAACAGGTCTCTGTCTCTCTGATTTCTGAATTCCACCAAAATTGGCCTTGCTTGGTTTCCTTTCTTATACAGACCGATTCTGTGTACCCGAACTATCTGTAGATTGGGCTTAAGGTCTGCCAGACGCAGTAAATATTGTACGCACTTGCGATCTAAACTGCGTTGTGCTTTAGCCTCCTGTATAAAAGGCTCTTGCTCGTTATGGATCAGAATGTTTTTGGTCCTGGTTTTCAAACTTTTCTCGGGAAAAATGCTTTTTTTCTGCGACGCTCGCAATTCGCTTCGGATTGAAGCCAATTGTGAGTTAATCGTCGCTAAATTATCGAGACGCGGCTCGGTTTTTTTACTTGTTGGGGAGCGCGGTAACTTTCGAGCTGGCTGGCTCTTTTTCTTACGCTGACTAACAACATTGTTGTTAGTTTTACCCTGACTTTTCCCCGCAGATTTTCGTACATTCGCCGGCGTATGCAAGATTGGTTTGTGCGATGCTGCAACTTGCGCGTAAGATCTTTGTGTTGGTTCCTGCAATGTTGCGAGTAATTGGGAAACTTGCTTACGATAAGCCTCCCGTGCAACTTCTTTGCATTCCATGCAGATCAAGCTGATGCCAATGCTTAAAGCGAGGATGCTTCCAAGAGACTTTATGCTGTGAATGATGCGTTGATTCCTGATTGATGTTCTCCTTTACTGACCTTTTGAATTGTACTTGAGTTTTGTGACGTTGGTGCATACTTGCATCCTTTAGGTCAGTGATCTCAATCATTGAATTTCCGATCTGTCGCGTGACGATGCCATGAGCGAGTCTCAAGTCGTTTCCTCTGAAATAAATCACATCGCTTGAACCCGTTCGGTGTAGGGAAGTTCGGAGTGTCCTGGACATTGTCAAGTTCTCATAATGTTCATCCTTGGTCGACATCGGCCGGAGAAATCTACCATAATAACAATAATTGTCTCGTTCTTCACAGTTCAATGTACCCTGTACTTCACTGTTTTGTATTTCTCCAGGACATTTATGGACGCGCTTTAAAGGACCAGCACCATTTGGCATCCGTGCTATTCTATTCACATGAAGCCAATTATACGCCGTTCCCCCGCTGCAGCTCTACGGACAATGGGATTTATGTGCACATGTCGTCATCCGATTTGTCTTGCCTGCGCTCCTCCGACAGTGGCTCGGACGTCTCAAACTTGCTGCTGCTTACTCCGTCATCGCAATGCTCTTCATCTTCTCGCTATGCGTTCTCTCGCCCCGTGCACCCAGACTCTCCTGTCTACTGTTCGTCTTTTCTTCTCCCACAAATTCTGCCAGTTTGTAACGGAGTGTTCATGACAGCTTCTACCCATCTTGTTCCCCAAGCGTTGTGCATCAGAACTACTACTATTGGCAGAATGGTAAGTGCAAACGTTCCGCACAATTGAGGGCCAATACGCTGACAGTATTCTCAAATACATCTGATACACCCATCTGATTCGCTTCCGTACGTCCAATAGAAGTAGAGTGAGACGGTTGTCAACATTCTGGCGCGGGTTTCAGAGGTTCTCATTGCCGGTGATGGCAGTGGATAGAAACTCTCACTGGTTATGAGGGCGAGGGCGAGTGACTGGCGCCTGAAAACCAGTTTGCTTCGGGCAAATGGAGCTTTCTACATGTTTACCTTTAATCCACTGTTTCAAGGCTCACTGAACCTGGTCTTACTGTCTCCACCTGACGACGGCAAACAGCCAGAAACCGGTAGTGGTGTGTAAGGGATGGGGATGTGAGCAACACATTACTTTGGTCATCCACAAGCGCCTTGAGTGCTTTGACCAAGAATCACTTTGTGATTCTGTGTCTGAACATCGTGGTTCGTTGTACGAACCCTATATAACAGTTGGCATACAAGTATAATCTTGTTTACCTTTAATCCACTGTTTCAAGGCTCACTGAACCTGGTCTTACTGTCTCCACCTGACGACGGCAAACAGCCAGAAACCGGTAGTGGTGTGTAAGGGATGGGGATGTGAGCAACACATTACTTTGGTCATCCACAAGCGCCTTGAGTGCTTTGACCAAGAATCACTTTGTGATTCTGTGTCTGAACATCGTGGTTCGTTGTACGAACCCTATATAACAGTTGGCATACAAGTATAATCTTGTTTACCTTTAATCCACTGTTTCAAGGCTCACTGAACCTGATCTTACTGTCTCCACCTGACGACGGCAAACAGCCAGAAACCGGTAGTGGTGTGTAAGGGATGGGGATGTGAGCAACACATTACTTTGGTCATCCACAAGCGCCTTGAGTGCTTTGACCAAGAATCACTTTGTGATTCTGTTTCTGAACATCGTGGTTCGTTGTACGAACCCTATATAACAGTTGGCATACAAGTATAATCTTGTTTACCTTTAATCCACTGTTTCAAGGCTCACTGAACCTGGTTTTACTGGAGCTTTCATGTTGACCAATCCAAACTCTGAACTCATATATTTTACACCATAAAAGCTTTGAACATTGAAAACAGTTTCTGTCCAGTGGATTTTTTTCACTTGATTCCTGAACTGCTCAGTAAGCAAACAAATCCCGTTTTTCTAACCATGTTATTCGTAATTCCCATATTATTCTGTGGGTTTTGTCAAGCAATATGCTTTCTAGACAATTAAAGTTGAATTGAATTAAATTGAATTTGATGCGTTGAAACCAGTAACGGTGCGATAAACGAAACACAGTCGTAAAATAGAACATCAATTTAACAAATATCATGGTACAAAACAAAAATGTTCAACATTGGGAATAGAGTTTATGTACGGAATATGCGATACAATATAGAGTATTAATTATTAGGAACAATAGTCAGGAAAGTTGGAAAAGTTATATACAAAATACAAGTTGGTAACTTGATATGGACACACATTATCAATCATTTGAATAGCAGTATTATTGATTATTATTGATTGAATATTATTGAGTGTTATTAAAACAGTCACCACATATGGCTAGGTGTATACCTTATTACTAAACCAAATTCGAAATTCAAAATTCTCAAGCTACGAACATTTAAGCCTTACAACTGTCGTGAGTGATAACGCAACATACGTCTCTGGTTCACCTGTTAATCATTCACTTGGTTACCAGCATATGTTTACTACACCCAGACATGGATTAGTCAAAACATCAATAGGTACGCTAGAACGTGCAATTCTATATTGTTCCACAACTACATTTATTGAACTTCTTTGTTAATGGACAATTTTTTGCGTTAATTTGATAATAGTTAACCATAACTCGGATCAATATATGTAAGCAGTTAACGCAAAATGAAAGTCAACATTATAATAAACGATCGTTTCACAGGAATCACATATGCGTAGTTGTGTTTTGTCCAACACGATTCTACTATTATATCAGTGCTATCGATAATTGTGTTGCTTATCGACGGCTGTTAGCTCTGTTTTCTCGTTTACAATCTTATATATCATGATATTCCACATATAGATTAACTATAACATATAGCCTTATTAGACCGTACAACAAAATCGATACTCATGCATACAATTCACTAGTCCTGCCATTCAAACGGGCGTTGCTATAGACAACCTGAATTTTTAGTTTAACTTTCTTGGCTATCAGGCCTGTCTACTTTTGATATGTAAGTAATCGCACCAAATGAATTTGTTTTTGCTAATATACACAAACCACAAAACCTTGAGCGTTCGTTCATTGACATCTGATTGGTCGGTTATTTGATTGGCTAAAATTATTCATTCACACAACCTAAAGCGTTTGTGACAAATTCGTCAGCCGAATTACGCCACTTGGAATCGACTGATTAGTTGAGGTGAAACCATTAACGTGAACCGAAAAGGTGCTGTTAGATAGAAAAGATCGGAACCAGCTCGATAAAGGCCCATGAATACCTAATCATGATAACTTCAAAAGGAGTAGCGTATGAGGAACCCGATCGAAAGCTTTGATTGTGTCCAATAATACAACAATCACTGCTAGTCCTTGTTCAAGGGAAGCCGTTATGAGATCTAAGTATTCTAACTTGCAGGTTACACAAGACTTTTGGCTAAGGAATCCAAGTTGGACTGGAGAGAACGCATCTGGGCCAAGGTAGCCCAACAAAGTATTTTTGATTAACGTTTCAAATAACCTAGACAAAATAGGAGTATGATTAATAGAGCGATAATTCGTAACGAGGTTCGAATTACCAGATTTTAAACGTGGGATAATACCAGAGTGTTTCCAATGAGTTGGAAAAATTCCACATTTGGGAGAAAATATTAAAAAGATTCAATAAAAGTAAACGAAAGTCTTCATTAAGATGGCTGAAATAAAAACTGCATCATCAGGTTTATAAGAGATTTTACTTCGACGAGAAATGTTTTTGCTCATTTTATAGAAAGAGTAAATGAGTCAATAGTATTTAAGGGAGTGCTATTGTTTGCTGGTGGATGGCAAGCGTTGTTATTGAACGATCTGCTGAAGAATAAAGATAAAGCCTGACATATTGTGACTGCATCAGAAATGACTATTTCTTAATCATCTTCGTGGTATATTATGGAGGGACTATCATGTGTTGACCGGATACACCTGGTCTTCTAAAGGTGATTTGATGACTTCGTCATTGAGTCACTGCTTAAAGCCTATCTTACTTGGCGTTCTAGAAGACGAATCCTAACATTTGAAAAAGAGTCACAGAGTTCGTGTTCGCGCATAACCGGAAATAAATCTAACTTATGGTTCACAGAAGCAGAAAGTTGAGATATCTTTTTCTCCAGAAGGTTTATTGGGTCCCGCTCAAGCTTCCTAATATGAGAGGAAGATAAACTGCGAAGGCATGGTGATATGTTTTCATAGAAAATCGAGGAAATGCGTTTGAAGTTTGAGGAAAGGAAGAATTCTGTCCAGTCGTAGGTCTTAAGAATATTCGAAAACTTCGTCCAATTGATATGAACTTCCTCATTTTTGCGTATGCGTGCGGGTTTATGCGAGAGACGCAAAACGCAAGTTATCATATTATGGTCGAAACCGGGTAGTGGAGCTAAGATTTCAACGTTAATGGGATCAGTACCTGAAGTAAAAATCAAATCTAAAACGCTGGACAGCCTCGAAGGCTTCTTCACAGATTGTGTGAAACCTAAATGATGAATCGTTTTGGAGAACATTGAAAATTCATTTGAAGAATACGGGGAATTCCAGCTGGCGTATGGCATGTTAAATCTCCAGCAATAATCTTTTCATTGATGGGGGTAATGGACGCCTCAGTAAAACATTCATAAGCTTATCAACAGTGAGTTTGGATGGAGATAGTGGGTTGTAAATGCATCCTATGAGAGCATCAAGAGAAAGTAAGGAGATCCAAATTGAGTCGTCTAGATCATGTGATATACGAGAGCTATGTATTTCTGCTTGGAAATCTGTAATTACATAAATGAGAATACCACCACCTCGAGTGTGGTTGCGGTCCCTACGAAACATAAAATAGTTGGCTAGATCAAGTGAAACGTTGGGAACGTCATTAGTTGTCCACGTTACTGTTATTTGAACTATTTCGTGGTGGTTTGAGTGCAAAAAAGGTGAAGGGTAGGGAGCTTAGAAATGATTGATCGAGCATTAGGTAAGAAAAGGCGAATTTAAGGATATTTAACATGTGAATTAAAAACGATTTACACGTGTTGTTTGAAATCGTCGGAGCTAATATGGGTAAGGGTTGTGGTAAAGGAAAGAAACATTTTCTATTGAACCATACATGTTTTGAAATGGGATTGTGTAAGCACTAAACGGATTACCATTCATGAGGTGGCGCTGATCTAGAAGACGTGGAGCGTATTAAAGTGGAGAAGTGACGGATCTTGAAGGAGGATAGTAATAGGGCTGCTTGGGATAAAAGGGACTTTGTGGGAGGATAAGTGGATTACGTGGGCCAGGTATAACCGGGGACTGTCTATGTACGGGTTGATAACTACATAATGACATATTGACATCACAACGCGGCGGATTTGGATGCCCGCATCCAAATTCACAGTCTCATGTTTAATTCCTAGAACATTGTCAGGCAAACAAACAGGAATTCACAGTCACCAACCAAACGAGGAGGTTATCTGGTCCTTAGATGAACGTTTGCGGGGAAAGAAATTGTTATCTGCTAAGTCGGTTACCAGGAGGTACGAAAATTTCACGTCTCTTTGTATTGTGAGTGAATGCTTGCAATGAGATAACATAAAAAATCTCTCCCATTATCTCGGTGTAATAAGCTATTTACGGTCAAAATATCAAACGAGTGACTGCGATAACCTACCCACAATGCCGAGTATGCCTCTATTTCTAGCTTACCTTTTTACTTTCGTGCGACTCTACCTCCTGGAGAATGATTTGCCTTCAATGGAAAGTCTTGGAAATTTGGGAACAAAGAGGCGTCACCAACACCACTTGGCGTTCGTTCGAGTCAGATTCTCTAGCCTTTGCACAGCCAAGTACGACATGCTAAGCAGCAAAAAGTTGCCAGAGAGAGATGGTGTGCACCAATCAAATTTCTACAAGACTCTGCTCCAGATTTGTTCACCGGAGTTTCTCCCGAAGCCTTTCACTCAAGGCAGCAAAGGTTCAAAATCAGGGTTTTCCTTCCCTTAGATGAAATGCTCTCCCAGGCTAGAAAGCTCCATTTGCCCGAAGCAAACTGGTTTTCAGGCGCCAGTCACTCGCCCTCGCCCTCATAACCAGTGAGTGTTTCTATCCACTGCCATCACCGGCAATGAGAACCTCTGAAACCCGCGCCAGAATGTTGACAACCGTTTCACTCTACTTCTATTGGACGTACGGAAGCGAATCAGATGGGTGTATCAGATGTATTTGAGAATACTGTCAGCGTATTGGCCCTCAATTGTGCGGAACGTTTGCACTTACCATTCTGCCAATAGTAGTAGTTCTGATGCACAACGCTTGGGGAACAAGATGGGTCGAAGCTGTCATGAACACTCCGTTACAAACTGGCAGAATTTGTGGGAGAAGAAAAGACGAACAGTAGACAGGAGAGTCTGGGTGCACGGGGCGAGAGAACGCATAGCGAGAAGATGAAGAGCATTGCGATGACGGAGTAAGCAGCAGCAAGTTTGAGACGTCCGAGCCACTGTCGGAGGAGCGCAGGCAAGACAAATCGGATGACGACATGTGCACATAAATCCCATTGTCCGTAGAGCTGCAGCGGGGGAACGGCGTATAATTGGCTTCATGTGAATAGAATAGCACGGATGCCAAATGGTGCTGGTCCTTTAAAGCGCGTCCATAAATGTCCTGGAGAAATACAAAACAGTGAAGTACAGGGTACATTGAACTGTGAAGAACGAGACAATTATTGTTATTATGGTAGATTTCTCCGGCCGATGTCGACCAAGGAAGAACATTATGAGAACTTGACAATGTCCAGGACACTCCGAACTTCCCTACACCGAACGGGTTCAAGCGATGTGATTTATTTCAGAGGAAACGACTTGAGACTCGCTCATGGCATCGTCACGCGACAGATCGGAAATTCAATGATTGAGATCACTGACCTAAAGGATGCAAGTATGCACCAACGTCACAAAACTCAAGTACAATTCAAAAGGTCAGTAAAGGAGAACATCAATCAGGAATCAACGCATCATTCACAGCATAAAGTCTCTTGGAAGCATCCTCGCTTTAAGCATTGGCATCAGCTTGATCTGCATGGAATGCAAAGAAGTTGCACGGGAGGCTTATCGTAAGCAAGTTTCCCAATTACTCGCAACATTGCAGGAACCAACACAAAGATCTTACGCGCAAGTTGCAGCATCGCACAAATCAATCTTGCATACGCCGGCGAATGTACGAAAATCTGCGGGGAAAAGTCAGGGTAAAACTAACAACAATGTTGTTAGTCAGCGTAAGAAAAAGAGCCAGCCAGCTCGAAAGTTACCGCGCTCCCCAACAAGTAAAAAAACCGAGCCGCGTCTCGATAATTTAGCGACGATTAACTCACAATTGGCTTCAATCCGAAGCGAATTGCGAGCGTCGCAGAAAAAAGGCATTTTTCCCGAGAAAAGTTTGAAAACCAGGACCAAAAACATTCTGATCCATAACGAGCAAGAGCCTTTTATACAGGAGGCTAAAGCACAACGCAGTTTAGATCGCAAGTGCGTACAATATTTACTGCGTCTGGCAGACCTTAAGCCCAATCTACAGATAGTTCGGGTACACAGAATCGGTCTGTATAAGAAAGGAAACCAAGCAAGGCCAATCTTGGTGGAATTCAGAAATCAGAGAGACAGAGACCTGTTTCTCTCTAAAGGCGACCAAATACATACCAATACAAATGGTTTGTATAGATTGGTGCCAGATAGCCGCCCAGTTTCAGCAAATTATTTTGCGTTCCAGCGTTCGGGTAGCAAAGTAGCAAAACCGAAGAGCAACCCTGATAAGCGCCGATTGAATAACTCCGCAACAGCGGATATTTCAATCAAGAACGCTCAAGTGGTGGTAGAAAATATAGGGGACGAATCGTGGCTAAGTTGTGATGCAGCAAACGAAAGCCTCGCTTCGTATGCGCTCAACGCTCCTGCATTAAGAACCTCTACGCCACAACCTTCCAGCGACGTAGATTCTCCACACAGCACTAATTTGGACATACCAAAAAACTTGGTAATACCTCGGGTTTTGCGCCCGAGGGTTGTCCGAAATTAGGCGGGGTACATCGAAATGCTGTGAGCATACTATACACAAATGCTTGCAGCGTGCGTAGTAAATGGCTGGAATTAATGCAGAAAGCCTCCAATAGTAAATCTAGGATCTAGGTATATCAGAGACCTGGCTTCAAGATGCAGACATTATTCCAGTTGATCTTCTTTCGACATATACAGCCATCAGATCGGATAGACCAGATGGTAGACGCGGAGGAGGAGCTATAATACTACTACAACATGGTATTAAATACCAAGACTCTGGCATCAAAATGGCCACCTTCGGCATCCAGCTGGTCTCGACAATCGTCACAGACGGTAAGCTTTCTTTTGCGTTAGGCTGCTTATACAGGGCACCCGGCGCTTCTGAGGAGGAGGACCAGGAACTTAGGGAACTTCTCACCAGGTTGCTCAAAACTGCCCCACGAGTCTATTCAATAGGTGACTTCAACTTACCGGGTATTGACTGGGACACTCAGACAACCTGTGATAGAATTTCCCAGGTATATCTCGATTGGATGCACTCCAGTGCGCTTCATCAGCACGTAAGTGAGAAAACTAGGTACAGAGATGGACATTCACCATCTACACTGGACCTACTTTTGTCTAAAGGTCCTAAAGATGTCCAAAACCTCTCTTACGACTCACCTTTAGGGAAAAGTGACCATGTCACCATAATATTCCAGGCAATTCTCTGTTTTCATAAGCCACCAGTCAAATACAGGCGTAATCTAAATCGAGTTGACTGGAATGCTGTGCGGCTTTCCGCTTTACGATGTGACTGGTTCTCTGAAACCAATGACATCGAAAGTAAATGGTCGGTTATTAAGCGCAATATTTTAAGTCTTCAAGACCTTTACTGTCCTTTCCGACCTATACGGCTAAAGAACAAGCCACCTTGGTGGACTCCTGCGGTGCGACGCAACATTATTAGGCGCGACAGACACTGGCGGAGATACACAGCCTTGCCAACCTATAGAAATTGGTCGTGCTATAAGGCTTCGAGGAACAACACAGTAAAGCTACAACGGAAGCTTAAGCGATGCTACGAAACTTACCTGGCGAAGTCTGCTAAAAAGTACCCTAAGAAGTATTATAGTTATGTTCAGTCTAAGGGTAAGACAAGGGAGCACATAGGTACCCTAATATAGACAATGGCCAGAAAGCCAATTCTGACCCCGAAAAGGCAGCAGCTTTGCTGGATTATTTTCGTAGCGTACATAGAATGGATGGCGGGGATGCGATTTACTCAGTCCCAACTCTTAATACGGAAAAGAGTGCCTCACTAAGCGAAGTAGTTTTTTGCACGGATGATGTCGCACTTGTCCTAAAGAATATAGACGGAAATAAATCCGCCGGGCCTGACGATGTGCATTCTAAAATTGTAAAGGAAATATCTACGGTACTAGCAGGGCCTCTATGTGAGTTATATAACGAATCGTTCTGCAAAGGCATCCTACCAGATGACTGGAAGAAAGCCATTGTCGTACCCATTCCAAAGGGAGGTTGCGCAAACATAGTTAAGAATTTCCGACCGGTAAGCTTGACTAGTGTTTTATATAAAACCTTGGAGAGACTAATCAAGGATAGATTGTGCAGTCACCTCGTGCACAATTCATCATTAAGCACGGTTCGACATGGCTTTCTTAAAGGAAGGTCGTGTCTCTCAAATCTTTTATGCTTTTTAGATCGAGTTTCTAAGACACTGGATGAAGGCGGACGGGTAGAGGTCTTTTACTTAGACTTTAGTAAGGCGTTCGACTCGGTTAGTCACAGGTTCCTAGGGATGAAGCTCTCGGCCAAAGGCATATCTGGTAAGCTTCACGACTGGATAACCAGTTTTCTTCGTGATAGATCCTTCCAGGTCCGTGTAGGCGATACTACCTCTGAATTCGCAACAGTTACCAGTGGGGTCCCACAAGGTTCAGTATTAGGCCCAATACTTTTTCTGATCTTCATCGATGATCTGGCATCGCAGTTGTCATGTCCCTGCTACATGTTTGCTGATGATGTCAAATTCACCGGATCCAGTGATCACGGTGATTTGTTGAGAGATATTGAAAAGGTCATTAAATGGTCGCAGGATTGGGATCTTCCTCTGAACTATAGTAAATGTCATCTGTTGTCTGCAGCAGTCGACAGAATTACAGTAACTGCGAATAACGGTAGGATCGACTTTCAATCTATTCAGAGGATTAAGGATTTGGGTATAGTCGTAACAGCGGACTTCAAATGGGCTGCGCAGTGTGCCACCGCTGCACAACGAGCTAGAGGAGAACTCTTTAGGCTTAAATCCGTTCTGACATGTAGAACGCCGGAAGTGTTTATCCCTTTATATACGGCGATTGTCAGGCCGCATTTAGAATACTGCGTGCAAGCCTGGAGCTTCTTCTTTCAAAAGGACATATTACTATTAGAAAGAGTCCAACGACTGGCTACCAAAATGGTTGAAGGTATGTTTGGGAAACCCTACGAAGAACGTCTAATTTCTTTAGGTCTCTTCTCCCTTCGGCGTCGGCGTCTACGGGGTGACCTCATAGAAACTTTCAAAATCCTGAAAGGCTTAGGCGACGAGGGCTGTCAAATCCTGTTCTCTCGAGCGATCAACCCCTCAACTAGAGGACATACATTGAAGCTCGCGAAAAACCACAGCCGTCTGAATCTTAGGCAACACTTTTTCAGTGAAAGAGTGGTAAGCTTCTGGAACAAGCTGCCTGAGGAACTAATAGCTTGCACATCAATAGGTGCATTCAAAAGTGGTTTAGATGCCTTGTGGCTTGGCCTTTTCCCAGACTTTTTCCCGTGAATATGCAGGTTGTCTGTCGTCAGAATTGTCCATTTTTTGTTCATTTTGAAATTATATGGTCTAGACCACAATTTTAAAAAAAAACAAAAACAAAAAATCATGTTATATAATGCCTCGTTTTAAATGTCATGTTTTAAATGTACGCACCAATTTTCCATAGCTAACCTCTCACCGGCTTGGTGAAGAGAAACCCTTTCCGTTTTTCTCAGTCGCAGCTACAAATTCTGGGACCAGAGGACGGCTTGGAAAACATCGGACGTACCTGCTCTCCTTTGAAGCTTTCCACAGACGGAAAATCTGGACGCTCGATTGGCTTATCCCTTGGCGGCGCGATCGTCGAGGATATCCAAATCACAATAAGAAAAAACGCTTCGGCAGTGGTGGTTGCTTCTCTGCAGCTTTCCACCGAAAAAAATTCTGGACGCTCGATTGGCTCGTTAGCCACATACTGTCTTGTGCAAACTGAACTGACCTGAACTGCCGAGTCGCACTTTCCACTTTCGGTCCGAAGAAAGCTAGAACGAGCGACTGTTTCAAAGCAAACGCTTCTGAGATGACTGCTGTGCTGGATGAGAAACGCTCAGCATTCTTGCGGTTCAAAGGTATGCCAACATATAATAATAATAATAATAATAATAATAATAATAATAATAATAATAATAATAATAATAATAATAATAATAATAATAATAATAATAATAATAATA
>JACCGJ010017738.1:0-38901 GCA_013407085.1 Atriophallophorus winterbourni
GAATACAATACACGAAATCGTTGTGAAACCCGAGAGTGTCCTGGTAAAGCTACGCGGGTTAAATACAAAACAATCCCCAGGTGCTGATGAAATAACACCATTCATCCTAAAGCAATGCGCCCATGCTCTATTCTCACCACTCTCTGACCTTTTCAACCTGTCCTTGAGTTGTAGCATGGTTGCTAATGACTGGAAATGTGGACTAATCACTCCGATATACAAAGGAGGGAACCGATCTGATGTGTCTAACTACAGACCATTCACGTTGTTGCCAGTGGTCTCTAAAGTTCTCGAACGACTTGTGGCCGACGAACTTATCAAACACTTGGAACAAAATAAGCTTCTTTCCATCGCACAGCACGGATTCAGGACAAGACACTCCTGTCTCACCAATCTTCTCAAAACTCTTGATAATTGGACTCGAGCCGTGGACGATGGATGCCCTATCCATGCGTGTTACTTGGACATGTCTAAAGCTTTTGATCGTGTTAACCACAGCATACTGCTACAAAAATTGGAGCAGCTCTGGGTATGCGGCAGATTACTGGCCTGGATAAAGGACTACTTGACTGGTAGAGTTATAAGGGGTAGAGTTGATGGGGCACTATCAAGCCCAATAGAAGTTACAAGTGGCGTACCTCAAGGCTCAGTCTTGGGGCCAATACTCTTCCTCGTGTACGCGAATGATATACCTGAAATCGTACGCCGAAAAATCATTTTATTTGCGGATGACATCAAAGTCTGGACTAGCATACGCACCATAGAAGATTGCGAAATTCTGCAAAAAGATCTCGAAGCACTTCATAATTGGTCCTTGCGGAACTGCTTACCATTCAACATCCAAAAATGTAAAATGTTGAACATCGGTAAATCATTCGAATTCTCATACTCTCTGGGATCTCAGCAACTTCCATGGGTTACTGAAGAGAAAGACCTGGGCGTGTGGATTAGCAGTAACCTGAAGTCTTCACGACACTGTTCTGTTGTATACAAAAAGTCCTGCCAAATCTTAGCATTGCTCAGAAGGATCTTCGGTCGTTTCTCAAAGCAGATACTCCCACGTATAATTTTAACACCTAATCAGACCAACACTGGAGGTATGCTGTCAATGCATGGTCCCCTGGTTACAAAAGGGACATGACTTGCTGCAACGGGTGATATACCACCGCGCTTACAAAAATGGTGACCGGTCCTATAAAACAGGCCATACGAGGAGCGGATTGCAACGCTAAACCTCTTTGACTTTTCGTACCGTCGTCTCATGGGTGACTTGATCCTGCTTTTCAACATTCTGCATACAGTGGATCACCCACTTGAACACCTGTTTCATCGGCAAGAAGCACGTGGTAGCAGATCGCATGGATAAAAGTTAATTATTCCACACTCCAGATCAAATTGTCGAAGGTTTTTCTTTGCTGTCAGAGTCTGTTTTCTATGGAACTCCCTGCCCCACATATCATTTGCGCAACAAGCCTGAACATGTTCAAGGCTGAACTTGACAAGTATATGTTGACCAAACCCAACCTTGCACCTGAATACACGGGCTGACTTTCCATGTGTATAAAACATTTGTGTTGTTTTTATGAATTCCCTATATTTTTAATCTGTGGTTACTGTAAAGTATTTACTTTTTGGACCATTTAAAACTTTGAATTACTTTGAATTACTTTGAATTTGCTTCTTCAAAAAGTGATATGTTTAGGAATATGTGAACCATTCCTCTCATGGTTGTGCGACTACTTGTCTGATGGCTACGCCCGAGTTAAAGTAAAGGGAGTGGTATCCCAAAAGTTAAAAAAACCACTAGCGGAGTCCTACAAGGATCCGTGCTAGGTCCACTCCTCTTTCTATTATACATAAACGATTTATCATCAAAAATGGTCCTGTTCGCGAATGATATGAAATTTGGACGCCAATCAGTTCTGCAGATGATTGTGAGAAACTACAAGTGGATTTGAACAACGTGTCGAATTGGGCCCCCATGAATGATATGACATTCCACATACGGAAATGTAAGATGCTCCACCTTGGCAAGAATGTTCCTTTGACATATCGATTGGGAACTGAAAACTTGGCATGGAGTATGGAGTAGTGGAAACCTGAAGCGCACGGTTCACTGCCAGAATATATATCGACAGGCCAACATATTGTTAGTCATCTTTCGAAGAATATTTGGAAGATTCTCGCTGGTAACGTTACCAAGGATAATGAACGTCTACTTTCACTCTACAATGGGGGATGCGGTAGAGTTTTGAGCTTCTTTTTGCTGCGAAAATATATTGCTGTTTGGTAAAATCTATCATATAGCAACAAAGTTAGTGATGGGTCTTCGCAATGATCCGTACAACGAAAGATTGCGACGTTTGGGTCTATATGACTTTACCCAAAGGAGGATACGACGCGATATAATTCTGACCTATAGAATTGTGTCTACCGAAGGACATCCAGTAAAACACTTGCTTGATGTGTGTGATGAGAAAGTGACACGCGGACATACCTGATCACTTACGTCATAAGTTCCCATATTGATTGTCGGTGTCAATTTTTGTCGTACGTGCTAAATTTCTTTGTAATTCCTTACCCTAACATGTGGTGGACTCTCCTTGCCTGGCGATGTTTAAAGCGAAATTTCACTTACACATGCAACAGAATATAATTCGTGAACCTTACATTTGATATTCTCTATTCCTTTGACACAATTATATTTTCACGATTTCATTCAATCCTTAATCCTGTGGTGTTGTAAAGTATTAACTTTTGAACCTTAATTCCTTGATTCCTAGTGTATTACTGCCGTTCGGAGGATATGCAGTCGAAGCGCAGTCAGGTAGACGGTAAGAAGATCGTCTTCCAAACGAGCAAGCGTTTTGTAGCTGTCAACTTTATGGTCCTAACACGCACCAACATGCGTCTACACTGCTAGATCCATTTTTTGTAGATTCAAGATAAAGCATTAAGCTTCATAATTGCAATATGATAGTTAATATTCGTTCATGGAAAATGTGATTACTGATCAAGGTCTGAATCTCTATGTAATATCACGTGAATTAGTTCTTAGGTGTAGTTAAGTCCTATTGCAACAAACATGTATCTTACGTATTGTGGTGCTCACATCCCCATCCTTTACACACCACTACCGGTTTCTGTCTGTTTGCCGTCATCAGGTTCAGTGAACATTGAAACATGTATCTTGATTCCGAACGAATGTCTCGAAATTAGGGGCGTTAACGAGTGTTTCTGGAAGCGCATTTCGAATAAAGCCGACACAGCGTAAAATTATAAGCGGCAGTCCGCGTGGTGTGGGGAGTTTGTAATGTAACTGAATGGCTACTTGTATGTCGCTTCCAAATTTTTAAATAAATACTTAAGCGGGTCGTTGGCAGTGTGTAAATATCATGCCACTCGAAATGCTTCTACGAAGCGGAGTAGGGAGGTTTAATCGTTGCAGCTGAACTACGTACCTCAGTTTCTGTAAACCACTAATGATTTTATTTTCAAGTCTGCGATGGGATTACGTACGTTCCTAACATCGTGGGCGAAGTCCCCGAAAATTCGTCGTAGCATATCCAGATTAGTGTGATCCCGCTTGTAAACGGCCATTTGATGTACGACTTCAAGATCATTTTCTGACTTAGTCCAGCTCAAAATTATATATCCAAATTGATGCGTATATTAAAAGGGCCTGCCAATTTGGTACACCCTGCACTTGGCTTTGAATCCGTAAAACGCATTGGGTTTAATCCGTGTCCAAAGCAGGAAAAACGGGCCTAGCACGGTACCTTGCGGTACACCATTAGTTGGATCAACGACTCGTGAACGTACTCTGTGTAATCGCACAGTCACCACAGAGAGGTAACTTTTAGGTCTTACGAGCTCTCCGCTGATGCCCATCTGCTAGCATAACGTTGACGCCGGTGAAGGTAGGAGACATCATCAATCTCTATCGAACCTTCGCTTTAAAGTTGAATTTCCTGTGCCGCTTCTCCTCCCTACCTCATTAGTCTACACATCTTGAATACGGCAGTGAGGTGTGTGATGGGAATGTGTAGGAATATGGTTTACTACAGTGAAATGTCTGTATTTTAATCGAAACGGAAATTTGCGCCAGTACACCAATTAAAATAAACTTATATTTACAGATGCCTTGCAATTAACGTTGATCGAATTGGAAGAAAAACTTGATGATGGTTCCTAACACTAGTAGTTACCATCTTTATTTAAACGACTTCCAAACATACCACGATGATGAGATAAACTCAGCCATCTGACGCTGATCAGCACATTATTTTGTCATCAAGACGCAACGATAAATATAGCTCCTGCTAACCGTCAGATCCGGGCAAGCCACATGATCGTGTGTGCGTGCAAACTAACAAGGACCAAAGATGATCGCAGTTGCGCTCACTTTGTCCCGACGAGTCTCAACACGATTTTAATCCGCTCTGAAGGCTGTCATATTGACCTTGAAACGGTCAATTATTGATCAACGCGAGCAAACCCTTGCCGAGCGAAATCATGGTTTGTTGGACTAGACCGATCGATCAAATCATGGTCACCACAACGCTAGGGTGAATGGATTTGCTGGAGCGAGAACAGACTGGATAGGATGATGCGAACCTGAGCACCACAATATATTAGGCTTGACATGACTTATTTTTAAACAAGGAATTCATTGATTTCATAGATAATATCGGGTAAAAAAAAACGATGCTTTACAAGACCCACAAAATGTACATCGGTTGGGATGTTGAAAATTATCATGAAATATTGCTAAGGATTAGTATATTGTGGCGATCACATCCCTATCCCTTACACACCACTACTGGTTTCTGGCTGTATGTCCAATTCCAAGTTTGTACAGCGTTCTTACAAAGAACCACGATGTTCAAATAGAGAAGCACAGAGTGATTCCTGGCCAAGCGCTCGAGGCTCTTAAAAAAGACCAATATATTGTTGTTCTCACAAGGTTTGTTATCAACCGCAAAATTTTACTTCAAGATTCAAGAATTTATGGTCACAAAAAGCACATAGCTTCACAATTACCATATCATAGTAAATATACGTTCAGGAAATAGGTATAAAATAAACATGTAATGTCAAGTATAGTCAAGTTGTATAGTTACCATGAGTCAATACGCAGGTGTCGTCAAATCGTTATGCAACAAATAAGTATCCAAATTTCGAATAAACGTTTCGATGCTGGGAGAGATGACAAGCGCTTCAGGGAGGGAATTCCAAAGGAAACAGACACGTACACACTTGTCCATATGGGCATCCAGTGAATTTTTAAAAGCGCCAACGTTCAATTCAATTCAATTTTAATGGTCTAAAAAGCATATAGCTTAACAAAAACCACAGAATAATATGGGAATTACGAATAACATGGGTAGAAGAACGGGATTTGTTTGCTTACTGAGCAGTTCGGGAATCAAGTAAAAATCCATAGGACAGAAACTGTTTTCAAAGTTCAAAGCTTTTATGGTGTAAAATATATAGGTTCAAAGTTTGGATTGATCAACATGAAATTGTTCAAATTCGATTTGAATATATCCAAGTTGGGTGAATGTGCAACATTACAGGGTAGGGAGTTCCAGGTAAAGCATACACGTACAGAATAAAAATACCTTCGACAGTTTCGTCTCGAGTCGGGAATAAGTACTGTATGGTCGTGACTCCGGCTGGTTCTGGGTGGTAGTCGCGGGTTGTAACACGTGAGTAGGTAGGTTGTTCTAAAATTGTAGTGAGAATTAGCACCCTCTTCTGTCGTCCATACTGAGCTGAGTGCAGTTTAAGAATTCGGAGGAGCGTTTTGTATGGACAATTAAAAAGTCCAAGGAAGAGCTTTGTCGCTCAGCGCTGTTGAGTTTCTAATGGTTTGATGTCTTTTTTAACCATGCATCTCATGCTGGTATGACATATTTAATATGGGGATATGTGGGTAGAAATCAACTTGAAAATGATATTGCCTAAAAGGAACCAAGAGCTCATCTGAGGAGACCCAAGTTGCTTTCAGCTGGTTTGGCTGCAAGTCAACATTGACTGTGTTGCCGAAGTTAGACTAAATCACGGCCGTTTTTTTCGAAGGACGGGGCGTTGAATAGCAGTTCGACCTATATAATATTTGTCGTTAAACTTGCTGTTAAGCGATAATGGTATTCAGTGGCGTTTTGTTGTCTTGGGACCAAACATGAATCATCTCAAAGGCTTATTGCAGGTTATGTATGCCAGCTGTCGCATAATCTGCAAAGATAAGCACTGGCCATTGTACCGTAGTTAGTATGTCATTTATAAGATTTGATATGATTTGCACTTAAAACTCATGGGAAATTAACCGTTCTTTCATTCCTGTGTGGAATTTACTATGTACTCCGTTGGCAAGGAGTTTTGACAAGAGCACTTTCTGATTGACATGATAAAAAGCTTTCTAAAATTATTTATATCACGTCTACTGAGTGACCAGCATCCAGTAGCTCAAACCAGGCTTCTTTCGCTAACAGTATGTTTGTCAGGCAGTATCTTTTTCTGAACTCATGTTGTGCTTCAGCTAATAGGTTATGGCTTTCACAGCGACTCCATGAAGTATCAGATTCAGTGCCTTAGGCGACACCGTGATTAAAGCTATATGATGGTGATTGGATTAAGCAGGGCAGTTTTCCAGATTTTTGGGACGAAACTATGCTTGAACAATTAAATTAGTGATAAATCATCCATTTAAAGTTGGTTCCAAGGTTGCCAAAGCCGGGGCGGTTTTGGGGATAAGCTCCCAATTCCAAAAATGCTCCAATGGTACGCGTCTCATATAGCCTCTGACAACTAAGTCCAGCTCCTGGCCTGCACGCGTGGTCCTGTGTGACCCGGCGGAACTGCTTCTACTGACAGGAGAAAGGGCGAAGGCGGCTGACTGGCACCTCAAAACCAGCATGCTTCGGGCAGGTGGAGCTCGTAAGTCCATGGAGGTGGTCCACCTGGGGGAAGGAAAACCCTTATCTCAAACCTCCACTGCCTTGTGGCTACATCCAATCATGGAAAAGGCTTCAGGAGTCAACCTCGAAGAAAAACCCGGAGCCGGAGTTCCGTTAGGCAGTCCGAAGTTTTATACAACTTCGCCCTGCCAACTTCTGCGACGGCATCGTTGTCCAAACGTATCAGCCTAGCTGTTCCTTTGGTTCCGTGGAGAGGGAGCACTTGCTGCGTGGGCAACAGCTAGTTCTTCACTTTGAACTTCCCTGGCGTACATCACAACATAACAGTTCGAGAGCGTTTTGTCTTAACATTCGACATCTAGTGGAAACACAGTGAGGTCAGCAACATTATATTCGCCAACTGTAGTCGTCTTTGTCACTAAGTTGCCTATGCTGAACCGCAGCGATGAGAAGTCACGTGGGCACTCGAAAATTGTTAACCTGGGAGGGTGCCGTCAATATAAGCTGATATTATGATTTATGTGTGTAAACATGCTTACTATAATTGTTACGGTTGGTTAAATTGCGGTTCATGTGGATTTTATTTTCAGTGGTGATGACAGCTTCACTATGGAGACCTTTCCTCGATCCACCTATGACTGCTTGTCTAGTAGGCTGTGAATTCAGCCGCGTCCTGGTACAGATATTTCGTGTATGCCGTGCGACTTCGTAGCCGCACATCCACATGTATGCACCAGTGTAATTATTGTATGTGAATCATAGGTTTAAATTTAGAGATAGATTATAATGATATTGTGGACCATGCTGGTAGCTAAAAACGAAATTTCATTCAAAAAGTTAGGCAGTTTGCTATTTTTGATTTAACGGATAAAACCGGCCAATGTCCTGCAACAATCGGATAAACACACACTCGCCGAAAACATAAGTACACATTTGAAGGAGCTTGTCGGTTTGACGCTTTCTACTTCGCCTGAAGAGTTATGCTTGAATACTACCACGGTGTTCAACTACATAATCACAAACTGATTCTTGGTCAAGCGCTCAAGACGATTAGAAACGACCAAAGTATAATGTGTATGTGTGTGAGGAAAAATGTAGATGCGTGTCTAATATTCCATGCTCTGAACACAACCGTTGTCTACTTAGTATGGGTTGTGTGCGGCAGTGTTGTCCACTGGTGCCAGCTAAAATGGAGTTTTGAATTTTAGCATTAACCTACAGGAAGTGAAATACAGAACCCGAAGCATGTCAGAATGAGTGAGACCACAATTTCTACACCGAAACCGTCTAATGAACTACGGCGATTACAATCAGACGAGACTCCGATTAGAAACACTGCGGCAAACAAAACGAGATAGAAAAGTGGATTACATTGGTCTGATGGAAACAATGGGGGCTTACCATGAACATAATAATTTTCAGTGATCCGGACTCACATTGCACAACCCCGACAGATTACATCATTAACGAATTGTGGAATCAAGTCACAAATCTCATCCGGGAGGATAAACAATAGCACCAGCTTCAGCTGGCAGTAGGAATTCAGCGAAATCCCAAAATGCTTTATCGAGCCGTTAACAACACTACGAAGCTGAAACCCGGTGTTTTTCCGATCATGACAGATAACGGACTAACTGATTCTGTCTCCGCAACCCATTATATGAGGATATGCAAACGTGCAGTATGGTATGATATGAAAACACAAGCCTGGTCCAGGCAAAGTGCCGCACAGTCAAAGACTGCACGTGGGCTAAGATACTGTCAGGTTGCCCAGGCCTAGACAGTTAAGGGGAAGGAAACAGAGAATAGAGATGGTAGTAAGACTCCAGCGTGTTTCAGCATGCAGCTCACTACCGTTGGCCAATTAATTTAGCACGATGTTAGCCGCACAGCACAGAAATGCTGCATGATTGCACATCCGAGCAGTACTTTGTGCTGTTCCGCTAACACCGTGCTAAATTGATTGGTCAGAGGTAGTGAGCCGCATGCTGAAACAGGCTGGAGTCTCACTATTATTTCCTGTTCTTTTTTCTTCCTCATGTCTGTCTAGGCCTGGGCAACCTGACAGTATCCTAGCCCACATGCAGTCTGTGACTGTGCGGCACTTCGCCTGGATGACGCTTGTGCTTTCATACCACTAACCATACTATATGAGGATCAACTGATCCATCTTAATTTGTATACACTGCCTCGCAGACGGGTTCGATTGGATCTAATCCTAACATATTAAATAATGAACTCAATATTGAACCTTCTATTTCTCTTCCGATCAAGCCATGCCACACGTACTAACCCACTGGTTCCAAAGGTTGTCATAGCCGGGGGTGGTAGTGGGGATAAGCTCCCATTGTTTATAAAATGCTCCCATATGGCACGCGTCTCAAATAGCCTCTGACAACCAAGTACAGCTTCTGGCCCGCACGAGTGGCTTCCCGAGCCCGGCGGAACTGCTTCTACCAACAGAAGAATGGGCGAAGGCGAGTGACGGGCGCCTGAAAACCAGTTTGCTTCGGGCAGATGGAGCTCGTTAGCCTGGGAGGGCATTTCATCTAAGGGAAGGAAAACCCTGATTTTAAACCTCCGCTGCCTTGCGGGTTACCCGATCGCGGGAAATGCTTCAGGAGAAAACCGTGAGGAAAAACCTGGAACAGTCTGGTAGACGGTTAGTTGGTGCACACCACCTCTTTCTGGCAACTCCCTGCTGCCTTGCAGGTCGCACTTGGTTGTGCAAAGGCTAGAGAAGCTGACTCGAACAAACACCGAGTGGTGCTGGGGACGCCGCTTTGTACAGAAATCCCCAAGAACCTTCATTGAAGCCGACTCATCCTTCAGGAGGAGATAGTTGCACAAAAGTGAAAGTAAGTACTAACACACTGGCATTTGATTTTCCAAATTCTCACCGGAACTGCCGTCGGTTCTTCTATTCGGTACGCGTTTGTTTCTTATGTAACTCCCTACTGTCAGATGTTTTACAATCATTTAGTGAAAGGCTTTTTAGGAAGAAACTGGATATATTTATGCGTAGTAATTTCACCCTACATCGCGTTTATATAACTTAATTGAGCAACTTCAAACGACATTCATCCTTACCAACATTTTTCCATTATATCGAGACAATACATGACATTTTTTCTAACTATAAGAAGTGTCGATCTTCCCAACGCATCCACTTATATATATGCGGATACACGCTGGAGTCTCAGCCATTTCCATCTTCATTTCTCCTATCTCCCTAGAACTGGGCAACCTGATTGTATCTTAGCCCACGTGCAGTCTATGGCTGTGTGGCAATTCGCGTGGATCACGACATGGGCAAACCCAGTACCCATCCTTCCTTGCCTACGCGACTGTCCGCTTACCAAGAAGTAGCTCATAGTTATGCAAATTGACATAAATTTAATAAGCTGCTAAATCCTCAGATTGTTACGACCACTCGAAGCGACACCTTCAATCTTGCAATATATTCGATCAAGCTTTAGTTTTGAGGCAGACCGGTACCGCAAGCGTTAAACAAAATCAATTAACGACATAAGATACGTTAACCAAACTAAATGCGACAAATTGTTCAGCTAAACAGAAAAAGGAGCACGAAATGTTCGGATTGGTATCGACTCAGCAATCGTTAAATAGGCTGTCCAAATTCTCCATGGCACTTGTAAAAAATATTAGAATGAAAACGCATTCGCAAGCTGTTTCATTCCCTACATAGACCATACACCCTGGTAATATCTAATGTCCACGTATAGATGTATGTATGAGAACACAAGCATGATCCAGGCAAAGTGCCGCACAGTCCGAAACTGCACGTGGGCGAAGATACTGTCAGGTTGCCAAGGCCTAGACAGATATGAGGAAGAAAAAAGAACAAGAAATGGTAGTGAGACTCCAGCCTGTTTCAGCATGCAGCTCACTACCTCTGGTCAATCAATTTAGCACGGTGATAGCCGAACAGCACGATTGCACATCCGTGCACGTCCAAGCATAGAGCGTTAGGGCTGTTCCGCATTTTGAGCTGCCCAACAAAACTTCGGTTACTATTTTTCCACTTTTCCCAGTCTAACTAAGCTTCATCTCGCTGTTTTCACCTGATCAGTGCATAACCGGTGGTAGTGTAAGTGCAGATGGGCGTAAAAGTAAGATTAGTGTTTTAGAGGTGCTTCATCACCGGACGTAAAATCAATCTGGGATTTACCATGGTTCGTTTTACAAACCATAGTGAGCAGTTCTTTCATAAGTAATATTGCTTGCCTCTAAATAGAATCATATGTGGGGCTAATGCTTATCTACATATGCAGTCAACCATTGCATTCATTTAAATGCGGCGAGCTCGAATATTAGCTAAACGCGGTAGAGTGGAATTCATCAGTGTTAGGTCTGATTAAGTGGCACTGATTATTTCAAGTTGAAGAATAACTCGTATATACATGTACATTAGCAGTTAAATATAACGAACACGGATGCGCGTTCTAAACCGCATTCAACTTGTTTCGACAGCGCACTCTAAAAAAGCATCCGGATGGCCGCAAAGCAGAAAACCCGTAGACGTAGCGTATCATTGCCACAAGGCTACAAAAATACCAGCTAATTATATGGATACTACATATCGACTGAGTCGGTGCACATTTGTCTACCCAACAAAAATCCCTCATGCTGACGTTACCTTGCACCTAAAACGCGTTATAAAATAGCACACAATAGCCGCGATCTTACACTAACGCAGAAATACTTTAATATGTGGCACACAACAGTATCGCTTCGAATTCAAGTAGAGTTGCCCCATGACGTTTTTGATGAAGCACCTATCAGCTAAGGTAGAAAGTAAAGACATTAATTAGCAATCCTCATCAACCCGGACTGGCCCTAGCATGACTACCTGCATCGTCAGTTGCTATGGTGTATGTATCAAAGCACAAGCCTGATCCAGGCAAAGTGCCACACAGTCATAGACTGCACGTGGGCTAAGATACTGTCAGGTTGCCCAAGCCTTGATAGTGGGTGACAGCTTACCGTCAGCAGAGATCCGGGCTACCTAAAATGGATGTCCGTCTAGCATCCTGACAGATCAATCGCCACCAAGAAGTAACAACATGAAACATCTCATTGTGGTTACTAATCTTTTATCCAAAGCTGAGCAACCTGACAGTTTTCAATCGATAGTGATCCAATGAAAGCCTTAAAAGTGAAAAATGGTAACGAATACGAAATTTATTTAGTATATCAAAAGTCTTCGTCATCAAAATCGTCAGCAACGCTGTCTAGACCAACCTCTTGATAATCTTTTTCTAAAGCAGCAAGATCTTCCCGAGCCTCTGAAAATTCACCTTCTTCCATCCCTTCGCCGACATACCAATGAACAAACGCTCGTTTTGCGTACATTAGGTCGAATTTTCTATTTAAACGTGCCCAAGCTTCGGCAACGGCGGTTGTATTACTTAACATGCACAGCGCACGCTGTACTTTGGCTAAATCTCCTCCAGGTACGACAGTGGGAGGCTGATAATTTAGACCAACTTTGAACCCGGTCGGGCACCAGTCGACAAATTGAACAGCCTTTTGCGTCTTGATACGAGTGATAGCAGCATTGACATCTTTGGGAACTACATCACCACGATAAAGTAGACAACAGGCCATATATTTTCCACGCCTGGGATCGCATTTGACCATTTGATTACGGGGTTCGAAACAAGAATTGGTAAGTTCTGCCACATTCAACTGTTCGTGGAAAGCCTTGTCAGAAGAAATCACCGGCGCGTAAGACGAAAGTGGAAAATGTATTCTTGGGTAAGGAACTAAATTTGTTTGAAACTCTTGTAAATCAACGTTAAGCGCCCCTTGGAATCTGAGCGAAGCTGTGATAGAACTGACGACTTGACCGATGAGGCGATTCAAGTTACTGTAAGTCGGTCGTTCGATTCCGAGATTTTGACGGCAGATATCGTAAATTGCTTCGTTATCTACCATGAACACGCAGTCGGAATGTTCCAGTGTAGTATGTGTCGTCAGTACTGAATTGTACGGTTCAACGACCGCTGGAGCGATATGTGGTGCCGGATAAACAGCGAATCCCAGTTTAGTTTTCTTTCCGTAATCTACGGTTAATCGTTCCATTAGCAGGGAGGTGAAACCAGAACCAGTACCACCACCGAAAGAATGGAATACCAGAAACCCTTGAAGACCAACGCATTGATCAGCTAGTTTTCGTATACGATCTATAACTTGATCAATAACTTCTTTGCCGACGGTGTAATGCCCACGGGCATAATTGTTAGCTGCATCTTCTTTCCCACTTATAATTTGCTCAGGGTGGAACAGTTGTCGATATTTCCCCGTTCGAATTTCATCAACAACTGTGGGTTCCAAATCCACAAATATTGCGCGGGGTACATGGTGCCCCGTCCCGGTGTCGTTGAAGAATGTGCCGAATGAACCATCTACCTGATCAGCACGCTCATTTTCAACCAAACCGTCAGGTCGAATTCCGTGTTCTAAGCAGTACAGTTCCCAACAGGCGTTGCCGATTTGGGTTCCAGCTTGACCAACGTGTATAGAGATACATTCACGCTAAAATTGAATAACATTAGCAACGGGAAACAAACCATCTTGCACGGCAATCAACGATGAATAATGAGCAGCTAACCGGTCGGACAGCAATGCACGGGACCGATTGACCATTCACAATGAGGTGGGCAGAATATACGGTTCTGATTGGCTAAAGTTCGAATACGCACATGGGATTGGTTGATTTCTTGCTGCCATTGATGACTTGGCCTGTCCCTGTCTACCTTGCGATCGGGCGTACGCACGTGACTGTGGACCTGTCGCTGAAACGTCGGCTAATCATGCTTCGGTCTGACCTGTTGCGGACTGGGTTACTTTTCTCGTAGTCCATATAATCACTTACCCATTAACCGCGAGAAATACTGATATCCGCGCCATAGCTTTCCTAACTCGAAAACTACGTATTAAATTGAATACATGTCGTTTTAAGCGCAGTTCAGTTATTCATTCCGGCAAACACCGTTGATGATATTATGCACGCTCTCAGCGGCTCGACAAAAGGCCGTAAAGTGTTTTTAGGCATGGACCGCTACGTCATTTGTCCAGTATTTCGGTTCCTTCTCTTTCACCGGGAAATTCCTCTAATGTTTCATTGGATTTGAAGCGCACGCTGTGACGAGCCCAGCGCGGAATGCATAAGTTTGCTACGAATCGAAAAAGTAAGTGTGGGAAGACGAGAATCACAATAAGAGTTGCAAAGTAACAGGTCATTCAACTACAGAAAAAATCGCATGGGCATTTTTCTTAAAGTTACTTCAAATTTTAAATCTGAGAAAATAACGAACATTTACCCAATCACCCAAATATACAGCAAATAACTTTGATCAATCTACAATCTCCGTATCGAACAGAAGGTATGTAGCCGGGATGCATAACGTGGACCCACATATGAACAAAAACTCTCATTTGCTTGCATTTCGATCACATTCGTGCTGTTTACACTCATCAGGTAGGGACAGCAAGATCAAGATCCGCATGCTATTGAAACAGTGGAAGAATGGAAAACAAGCTGTGCTTGTCTGCCACTGTTGGATAAGTTTCTTACTTGATGAATGCAAACAGCGCGAAACCGGTCCTGTATGTGATTGAAATGCATTTAAACGAGCATTTTTCATCATGATCATGGGTTTGGCACAAGATCATATCAAAGCACAGACTGCGGCACTGACCATTCGCTGGTTTGTGCAAAACTGAAGCTTCCCCATTCGAGATTTGACCGCACCAAATTGTCGGCTAAACCAAGAATAGACGTTACTCGCATGTGTGATCGTAATCTAGCTGCGCGATTCGCAAAAGACAACTCCACTCAAATCGGCTTCAGAAAACTGGGAATCGCTAAAAAGCTGCATATGCCGAACTCGAGCGAGTGAATGGTTCGAAACAAAAGCTTCTGAGATGACTGTTGTGTTGGATGAGAAACGGTCAGCATTCTTGAGGTTCAAATGTATGCCAACAGACGAAAACTTACGACTTCTAAGAACAGCTAGAAATAAGGTCAAATAGAGAGCAAGACGATGTGCAAATCACGATTGTACTGAAATTAGCCTCAGTATCTAAAAAACTGGATACTGGAAATTTTAACGGAATGCATGGTGGGATCGACAGAGCTATTGGTCCAAGCAAACTTAAAACGACTCCCATTAAGTCTGTATCTGTTAACCCGTTTGTCGTCAAAACGTAGCAGATGGAAAGATGAGTAGAGCACTTCTCTCTCTAATCTAGGGACAGTAAAGTTTTACCGCATGTAATTGAAACTGTTGAGCGGTTGCCAGCCGTTGAACATCTAAATATTCCCCATACTCTTTATGAGCTCAATAGGGCAATCGACCGCTTCGCGCATTGGTAGACCCCTGGTGAGGACGGAATTCCACCTGAGCTCATAAAATGCCGTAGAACAGTATTATTACAGCCCCTTCACCATTTGCTTATTCAGTACTGGCAGGATGCGATGCGAAACACAAAGATCATCACGCTATTTAAGAATAAGGGCGATAGAGGTGACTGCAACAATTACAGAGTAGTCTCCCTTCTGAATGTTGTAGATAAATTGCTGGCTAAATTCTTAAAGATCCGGCTACAAGTTTTGGCTGATAGGGTTAACTCCGAATCTCAATGTGGCTTCCGCAGGGAAAGGTCAAACGTAGACATGATCTTCTCCATGAGACAACTTCAAGAAAAGTGTCGGGAACAGCGTATGCCATTATACGCTGTTTTTTATTGATTATTATTATGTTTTTATTGATTTAACGAAGGCATTCGTCTTCGTAAGCAGGGAAGGTCTTGTCAAAATGCTTGATCTGATAGGCTGCCACCAAGATTGCTCAAAATCGTTATTTTGTTCCATTCAGGCATGAAGGGCTTAGTCCATTTCATTTCAGAAGCCTTTGAAATTCAGAGAGGTGTCAAACAAGGGCGCCTTTTTATACCCACGCCGTTCGGCATTTTGTTTATTCTGCTTCTGGAGCACCTTTAGGACGAAGTGATGGCAAGCTTTTCAACCTGAACCCGTTGAGAGCACAAAGCAAGGCACGGGATGTGCTTTTCCGTGACCTACTGTTTGCCGGCGATGCAGCCATTATTGATCACTCCTAAGAACATCTCCAGTCGCTAATGAAATGTTTTTCGTCAGCATGAAAAGACCTTGGGCTAACAATCAGCATGAGCAAGATCAAAGTCATTGGTCAAGGGATTGTATCGCCTCCAATCATCACTGTTGAAAACTGCAAGCTTGAATCAGTACCTCTTTTCACATATCTTGGCTAAACCGTTGCAAATAACCTCTCGCTAAACACGGAGATAGATCAGCGGATTGGCAGACCAGCTGTAATTTTGTCCCGACGGAACTCTCGCGGTTTAGGGTAAACGCAAGTTGACTGTAAAGACAAAGATGATGGTATACAGTGCGTGCGTATTAAATGCTTTACTGTACGGCAGTGAAACCTGGACCACCCACGCAATGCACGAACGGAGGCTGAATGCTTTCCTTCTACGAAACATCCGTCGTATCTTGAACATATCGTGGATGGACAAAGTGACTAACGCTGAAGTGCTTTCAAAAGCTTGTCTACAGAGCATGTTCAACTTATTACGTCAGCGCCGCCCGCGGTGGCTTGGTCATGTCTACAGAATGGAAAATGAAAAAGACGTTTGCAAAAGAGATATGAAAGCTCTTGGCATTGACCCCGCGAGCTGGGAAGAACTTGCTCTTGACCTCTCATAGTGTAGAGCGTCGTCTGCAAGCTGCAGAGGAGCAGATACAGGTCTTAAATGCTGAACGCAGATAACGCCACCTGGTGTGCAACTGACGCCCATCGACCGAGTCCTGCCTATCGTTGCAAGCGCTGCGGGATTGATTGTTCCTCCCTAATCGGACTGTTTAGCCATTTGCGAAGCTGAGGAACATGAAAAAATCAAATAATTGTGATGTACATTCATGGTCTTCGTTGACCGAAGGAGGCCGACAACATGTGTTTGGGCACATGTGATTTAGCAGGTTTGTCGTACCAATCGTACTTAACAGTGGCATACAAGCGCAGCTTATTTTCCATTCCTAACGGTTTCAAGCGCATGCGGATCCTGATATTGCTCTCCCTATCTGATTATTGCAAACATTACGAAACCGGTCGTTGGGTGTGTGATGGAACTGCAAGTATATGTGCACTTTTCTTCATGATCATGGGTTTAAACCCTATCTACATGTGTTTGGGCACATGTATTTGAACAGGTTTGTCGTATCAAGCATACCAAACATTGGCATAAAAGACGAAGTTGTGGACACTCCTTTTTTGACTGTTCTCACGTCTGTAATCTAGATGTAATAATGGGTTATAGAATATCTCCCAACTTCTTGTAAAAATGAATGAAATCTTAAGACCTGTGGGTTCCGAGAAGCTTGTCATAGAGTTATCGATTGAGCAAACTGTAATGCGATGATTCATCAATAATTGTTCAAACTTATTATTTTTGCTTACTATTTTTTCGGACTATACTTTCTGGTCTTAAACATACACGAGGGAATAAAAAATGATAATGGGAAATGTCGATAAGTACAGTCCCGACTGCAATCATATGAAACTTCATGGCTTGGCCAAGCAATTAAAGATCACGACTAAAACGATCTTCCATACGAGTGCGCAGTTCAGATATTTTAATTGCTGTTAACTCAGCAGTCCTAATAGTGATTGCTCGAATACTCTGTAGCAGATTGTGGTGGTCCGTAAAGAAAGCTGTAGATACAGGGATGTGCGAGCAACTTAAAATACCTTAATCACATGTAGCTGAAAATGTGGAATGATTGAAATGTTTGTCTAGATTAAAGATTCAAGAATTTATGGTCACAAAAAGCACATAGCTTCACAATTACCATATCATAGTAAATATTCGTTCAGGAAATAGGTATAAAATAAACATGTAATGTCAAGTATAGTCAAGTTGTGTAGTTACCATGAGCCAATACGCAGGTGTCGTCAAATCATTATGCAACAAATAAGTATCCAAATTTCGAATAAACGTTTCGATGCTGGGAGAGATGACAAGAGTTTCGGGGAGGGAATTCCAAAGGAAACAGACACGTACACAATAAAAATATCGGCGACAGCTGATACGGGAGTGGGGAATTTGCAGTTTCGCTGAGTGGCTGCGTGTAGGTCGTGACTCACGGTATTCGAATAAATGTTTTCAGGGATGATGTGGGGTATTTAATATCTTTTATCTTGTCTACGGCAAACAAATTTCGGGTACGCAAATGTTTGAAAGCGAATGGGTTATTAAATATATTTAAAAAAATTTGTTTGGAAATAATAGGATTTGGCGATTGATTACTGACGTTGCGCGTTTTGTACGGATGTTTCTAGCGAACGAGTAAGAACTGAAAATCCACTCAATTAGTAATGCTAGTCGTAATGTGATAGTGCGAGCTCCTTAATCTGCGAAGTATGGCAGTGTGGTTCCGCCCAGATATGCCATAAGTGTGAATAACCACCGATGACTACGTACAAAACGCTTTACCATGAAGCGAGAGGATTTGGCTCAAAAAAGCCATATCTGCAGTTCTGCGAACCACATTTTTCGCGCAGATCGATATAAGAATAGAACTTCATGTCTGCCAAATATATACTAACTGACAGACGTGAAGACAAGCCAACGCGATTAATTAATGCGATGAAAGTACACACCAAAATGTTCGCTCACAACACCAATACGTTAAATCACATGTCCAAACCAATTTCCTCGGTACTCCACTGAGAATGAAATGAATGGATTTCCATGAATAATATTCCAACCCACAATTAAGACCGCAATTAAACTTAGGAGTCACACAATTTTAGTAGCACGCCGATCTCGTGGTGACCTATTAGAAGGCCGACTGGCGTAGGAACTCGAAATGCTAACAGCAAACCGAGGCCAAGATCAAACCAAACCACGAAAGTATGAAATATCCTCATTTACATGAACAAAACACATGAGTTGAACAGAGTAATTTCACTTCGGGATCTCGGTATCGACATAAAATGTACTCATTAAGCGAAACCGATCACTAATGGAGCGTGGACAAGAAATCAATCTGTCACGTGATTTGCACCGTCATATTGGAGTTGAATGATCGCTAAACAGATTATTATTATTATCACACAAGTCTTTACAAACGATGTGCCAACAAGTATACCATGAAGAAGGTACATGATGAAATAAAGAAAAAAGGAAAGAAAGGGGATTTTTGTCTGTCTGTTTACACATGCCGTTTTTGATCTTTTTTTGTCTTTTTTGGAATAAGGGAGGGTCACTGATAAACGGAAACACAAGCACGGCAGGATTCTCGCCACTGGTTTCTTTCTTTTGCCATCACACTGAGTGTTATCAGCCACATATCTTCACAATCCGTCGGATCCCACCCGGGTAAGCGCGATGTTCCCACGATGGCTAGTGGGGCTGTTAGACGCTTGAGGGTCTTCCGCCAGGTATTCCTTTGTCCGCCACGGCGACGTTTCAATCAGGTCCAGCGAGAGCAAAAAGAGCTAGGCGAGGAAGTCGTCGCTCATCCATACAGAGAACGTGCCCCAGCCATCTCAGCTGGCACATGGATATATGATCGGAGAGTGGCACAGAGCGATCGCCGAGGACTGCCCTCCTGACGTCATCATTTTTGACTTTCTGTTGCCAGCTTAGACGAGCTATACTCCGCAGGCAGCGATGATCAAACGTCGATAATCGTTGACTATCAGCTTGACGCAAGAACCATGGAATCCACTTCGCTAAACAGTGCGTTAACGCAATTCGCAATCGCGCGTGGTAAATAAAAGATTACAAGCTAATCATTGTGAACACACCATTTTGGTAATAATATTCTGAGAAGCTGTTGGTAATTTCATACACGATTTGAGTTTCCTACCGTAGACGTTGAAGTACTGCAGAGCCTCAGATCTAAAATTGTCACGGATGAAAATACGATTAATTATTTAGATTAGAATCTACTGTTCCAATAGCTATGAACGAATAATAAGTGAACGGAACATCAGAATAATTTGATCACACCATTGGTTGCTCAAACACTCGAATTTCGACACCAATTTAGGGTTGTTTGATTTAGGGAGGTGGGGGCAACAGGCCTGATACTAGTGTCTAGCAATTAATACAATCTCGTTTAACTGTCAAAAGGAACTATAATCCCGAAGGAAACATTGTCAAATCCTATTGCAAATTATGTGTGAAATTAATCCGAAGAATTCAAACTCGCCTTAGAAAGTAACGACTCCTGCATTTGTTGGTATTTTTGCTTCGATGCTGTGATGAAAACTTATGTAAATTAGAACAGTACGTGCCAGCTCAACGAATAATTATTTTCATCCCCGAGGAGAGTACATTCAGTATAGATTTTCGTACACTATCTAGAATAAGACCGGCGAGGTTAGCAAGCTGAGGTTAGGCTAGCAAACGATTACGGGGAAGGCACACAGTTAAAATAGCCTCTTTCATCATCAGTTGGCTCAACCTTGATCTTATTTCTCGTCTCATGGTTAACATTAACACGATGTAAGATAGAAATAACGTGAGATGCGTAAAAAATCTTCAATTTAGGAGGATGGTGAAGTATTAATTAAAAAATTGTGCGTATTCATTTGAGACCACGGCTGCGCCGATCCAAAGTTCTAAAAGGGTAGCACAAAATGTTTCATCAGCTACTCACGAGTAACCAGAAATTCATTATTTACAGCAAAATAATCACAAATCGAGAAAGACAATAAAACGAAGCTGCACAAATTTGTAACATTTTTTATTGCTGAAATTACAATCATGCGAACATAACAATTGGTAAATCAGACTTCAAAATTATGTAAAATAGATCACATGGTGCGCCATTTTGCCGAAGTTTTTTGGGACTGTAATGATTTCCTATGTTCACAAGTAATGCTATGGTAGCAAATGCTGTTTCACCAATACGTACCAAACAATTTCCACGGTTTACTCATGGAAACTAGGAATGGCTAACAACTTAATTCCTTATTCGTCTGAAATCCAATTGTGAATAGTTCCTAAAGTTCCGTTACCGTGCAACCATGCACGGCCAAATTCAAGCTTTTCATTCAAAATGATATACTGAATCACGGACAGATTCTTTAAGCCTACGAATCGAAAAGTTTACATCACATGATATTTGGACCGGAATTATGACCTCGTGGCACGTGTATCTGTATTCATGAATGTGGTCTACGTATGCCGCGGTAAACTGATTAGTTCGTAATGTACATAACCTCTAAGCACAACGTAACGTTGGTTGTGTATCTGTTGTACACGATTATTATAATTTATCATTATAATTTAATGTCTTTTGTTCTCGCGCTACAACGGCCATTCGCAAATTCCCATTTTGAAAATGAGTCTATTTCCACACTACCTGAGATGGCAATCCGTTTTATAGTCTTTAGATAACCACCAATTGAATCCAAGGATTACCTAGTGAGATAGTAGCTCCGATAAAACCTTATAGAATATACTATTAAATGCTATGCGGAAGCCGAAAAAATTTGACTCTAGGGCTGCTTGCTTCTGTACGCTTTCTTTAAGCACCATGCAGAAAGGTTGAATGAGTTTCAATATTGTTTATTTAATTCACAGTTCCTGCTAAACCGTATGGAACATCCTTCTCAAGTGATTCGCTCAAGCTCCTTTTACAGATCCCAGAAAACAATATATAGCACCGCTTTCGGTTCTGCTCAAGTTTGCATATATTCACTAATTAGGGTTGTTACCGCGATATGGTGTTTTGTGCAAAATGACTTACAGATACCTATCGAATTCTACCTTTAATTCTCAACTAGTTTATTCACAGGAGCACATCATTCTATAATTATGACAACTCAGGTCACCAAGTGAGTAGTCTAATCGCGCAAGTTTTCGAAGCCATCTGCGTTTCTTCAATTTCGTGACTTGAAAAATTTCACATTTTGAGGACCAATAATCGATCAACCAACTATAATTAAAAACAACTGTCTCCGAGCAACTATCTCTTTTCACGTAGAATACTGCTTTCTCGAAGAAACTATCATCGGCCATTTTGCATGCTGTAGAACACCCCACCAGAAGAGTTCACAACTGAGACGTCACTTTCATGTTGAAAAAGAACTGGATACCTGTTTGCAAAACGGACCTTGGGAACCCTCTAAGTGGTGGATACTAGTAGCTGCAACTCCATTAATACGATATAGTACTAGAGGCGGATACCGGAGATTTTCGCGGTACAAATGATGGGATCAAGAGAGCCATTTATCCAAACAAAATTAAAACGGATTTCATTAAATCTATATCTGGTAACCCGATTGTCGAGTGTTACAGCGGACGATCAATAAGCGAAGCTGAATTCAAAATCCAAGTTCTTAGCCAATCAGAATACGATACGATGATCTATCAGCCAATCTAAATCGTCCATGAGACATTATAACCAATCAAATTCCACCACGGTAACTTTTGCCCGTTAATACGTATTCTGGCTCATTCTGGAATAAACGTTCGTGTTCTGACCTGTGTTCTCATCTGAGTAATTAAGGCTAACGGACAAAAGAACTGGACCAGGCGACAGGCAATAATTCAAGCATAGTTTCATCAGTAACTTAGCGGGAACTTAACATCGACAAAACTAAGCAGGTGGAAAGACTGGTAGAGCACTTCTCTCTGCTCAACGGAGAGCACGGGTTTTACTGCATGCACTTGAAAATGTTGAGCGGTTGCCAATCATTGAACATCTAGATACTCCCCTTACGCTTGATGAGCTCAATAGAGCAATCGACCACTTAGCGTATGGGAAGGCCCCCAGTGATGACGGAATTCCACCTGAACTCATCAAATGCTGTAGAACAGCATTATTACATTCTCTTCATCATTTGCTTCTTCAGTACTTGCAGGAGCAGTGTCCCATAAGGGATACGAGACACGAAGATGTTCACGCTATTTAAGAATAAGAGTGACAGAGTTCTATTGAACCATTGCAAGACTATCAAGTGAAACAAAAACAGGAAATAAGAATTACGGCATTGCTGTGACAATCAACAAGGTATAATGGATATGCATACGAGACCATTCATTTACCGCAACCAAGTTTTTGATGACCATCTGGTCGAAGAAGAAAGTGGCTTTTTTCGTGTACACGAACTTTCAGCAATCAAATTAGTTCAATCATACAAATATACTTTCCCTAAAACGTTACGTAAACAGTGTCGAAATTCAGACTGTCACGCTTCCCTGGATCAAGAATAACTTTAGATTGATCAACCAAATAGCAGGCAAGGTAAGGCACGAAAGTATTCCTGAATATCTCAGTCCTCGAATACGGGACGAAGTATTGGCTTCACGCAGATGAGAATGATTTGCAAGCCATGAGGACTACATGTAGTGGGTGTATATTATCGGAGGAAATGACTCTGATCAAACAGTCACATTCAAAAATGTGTCGATGATATCTCGAATTAAATCGGTAGAGGCATAGCTCAGTTGTGCCTCTTTTGATAATCAGGAAATCCTTTTCAAGTAGACCAGGAAAAAATATAGGGGATGCATAGAGGAAGTGGGGAACAATGTAGGAGAAAACAAAATGTCGAACTACATCAGGTGTGACGAAGTTAGAACACAGGCGTAGGGTATAGAAAGATAGCCCTTGAACCTTCAGGAACAGTGGAGTTACATGATCAGTCCAGCTGAGAATTAGTGATAAGAAACTTGAAACAAGTGCTTCTGCTGAAAGAAACAAGAGGAATTCCAAAGCTCGGCAGCTGCAAATGTTTCCGGTTGTTGGCTTTTCAAAAATAAAGAACCATCTGCTCGTTGTGTGCATTTTCAAATGAAAGCGCAACACTGGCGAGTGTATTCGAGGAGGAAATGGAATCGGTTGATGGGAGAAGAGCCAGAGCGAAGATATATTGCGGGCAATAGAATCGCCGAATATAGATATTCGACACAGAGCACTGTTTGGATTAACTCGCTCACCGAACGTCATTATGGATACAGCTGCGCGGACGTATTCTAAGACGGAAACTATGTTTTCAAGCCAGGGAAACCGTACCTATATTCTCCATGAATTTAAGGATTTTACAACAACACCCGAAGACAATTTCATGTTGTTTGTACTAATGACGTGAGGACGTATGATCAGGATCCGCATGTCTTAAAGCAATGGAGAAACAAGGATTGAGTTGAGTTTCGGAAAGTCGTCAAAGCTACACAGCGCTAAAGAAAAGCCATCCGCTTCTCATTGGATTTAGGAATGCTACAACGAAGATCATGGTGGTCAATTTTGGACACCATTACACTAGGAGCAACACTGTCATTCTACGCTACAATACAACCTCAACTCGAGAACTGAAGCAAACAGGAAACTACTTCCTTTTATATACCAAGCAAGCCACGAAAGTCAGCTGCGTAAATGTTTTCCCCACAAAATACAAACGAGTTGTTTTTTATTTAGAACTAAATGTAACAACAACGAATAATTCTCACATTGGTCAATTGTGCTTTTATTTATACGTTAAATTGCTTGCACCATTGTCTCCACAAACAATGGAGATTTTGAATGAACATGTTTAAACAGACCAGAACGATTGAAAAGAAAATTCGTCCCGTTGCCAAGTACACGAGCGTGCCTCCCATAGACTCAAACGAGCGAACAAACCCGTATTCTATGCAGCTGACAAACACAGAATCATGATTGCATGTGAAATTGTTCAGCAACAGTGTGCTGCACAAATAACGTGCTACAATGATTTGCCACCGGTACTGAGCTGCATGTGGGGGAGTCTCAACACCATTTTCATTTCTTATACCTATTTTGACCTGGACAATCTGACAGTATCTTACCCCACCTACAATCTAAGACACTTTGCCTGAATAAGGCTGGTGATTTCACACATATAGTACCAGTTTCCGGAGATGTCAATATATATGCATCTTTGGGATTGTGAACTCATCCTCGATACGTTCATTCCTCTTAACGACGCGACATTAAATATCTAAAGCTAGCTTAGCACAACAGGACGCCAATAGACGAGGTTTGTTTGTTTTGTGCGACTATCTCCCCCATGGAGGATGAGTCGGCTTCAATGAAGATTCTTGGGAATTTGGGTACAAAGCGGCGTCCCCAGCACCACTCGGCGTTTGTTCGAGTCAGCAGGGAGTTGCCAGAAAGAAGTGGTGTGCACCAACTAACCGTCTGCCAGACACTGTTTCAGATTTTTCCTCAGGGTATTCTCCCGAAGCCGTTCACGCGATCGGGTATCCGCAAGGCAGCGGAGGTTTAAAATCAGGGTTTTCCTTCCCTTCAATGAAATGCCATTACAGTGAAACGGGCTACATCTGACCGAAGCAAACTGGTATTCAGGCGCCAGTCACTCGCCCTAGCCCCTTCTCTTGTTGGTAAAAGCAGTTCCGCCAAGCTCGGGGAGTCACCCGTGCAGGCCAGAAGCTGGACTTGGTTGTCCGAGGCTATTTGATACGCATGCCATATGGGAGCATTTTATAAACAGTGGGAGCTTATCCCCACTGCCACCCCCGGCGATGACAACCTTTGGAATAGACGAGGTAACGCTTCAGCGGCATGAACAACACTGCACCCATGAGAACAATCTAGGACGTAGTACGACATCAATCGAAAAGACAACGCATAATAAATAGCGTGTAAGAATGCGTAATCAAACGATGAATATCAAGTGCATAAGCATTTTCGCGATGCAGTCAATAAAATCGCGCAAAGTATGATGAATGTCAAATGGAAGCGAACGGTTGACAGTAATGCAAAAAGTTGAATCGTAGAGAAAAGATCACACTTTCGCTAAGTTGAGGTATGGAGGACATGTTTCTACCCAATCTAGACCGCAAGAACGAGCATTTTCTTCCGAGAAACACCAGAAAGCTGGACCCCATGAACACGGATCTTTGCCGACTACTTCAAGATGCGCATCAGTTGTCCAAACGTTTTGACGACAGTGCTGTAACGCTTCCGGTCCACAGAGTTTAGCAGTTTCTTCATCCTGGCAATAGTGGCTTGGACCCCATTCACAAGCGTTTCCACCAAATATGTCGACTGGTTTGATAGGTTGTGCTTGGTTCGTCGGATTAAAAGCTTGACACAAATGATTTTTGCTACACAGGGCTGCCAAACGCTTCGAAGCACACAATGTCTTGTCGTCCGCGCTGCACAGCAAGAATAAAGCAGCGGTCGACTTGTTGATGCCCACTGGATAAAAGTGTGCTTTCAAAACCGAGCTGCACAAACGTAATTCCTAGAAAATCAAAAACGTAGAAGATATCAAGGGAAAGTAGGCCTCGAATGAATATTGCAATTAAAAAGGAGAATCTCTATGACGCATACATACAAGCACCATTTCAGTAAAAAACGTAAAAGTTCACTCAGACACGTTTAATAAAATGCATATAGCAGGACTCCACTGAACACGGTTTCAAGATGTATCCCCAAGTGTGACTGACCGTGGTGATATAACATAGCAAGCAAGTCTAACAAGAGCCTTAGTCGTAATTTCAGACATACATATAGTGTTCCTCACCATTTCAGTAAAAAAACGTAAAAGTTCACTCAGACACGTTTAATAAAATGCATATAGCAGGACTCCACTGAACACGGTTTCAAGATGTATCCCCAAGTGTGACTGACCGTGGTGATATAACATAGCAAGCAAGTCTAACAAGAGCCTTAGTCGTAATTTCAGACATACATATAGTGTTCCTCACCATTTCAGTAAAAAAACGTAAAAGTTCACTCAGACACGTTTAATAAAATGCATATAGCAGGACTCCACTGAACACGGTTTCAAGACGTACCCTCAAGTGTGACTGACCGTGGTGATATAACATAGCAAGCAAGTCTAACAAGAGCCTTAGTCGTAATTTCAGACATACATATAGTGAAGGTGTGAAGTGCCGTAGCGATGGGTGCTACTCACGAGCTTCCAGACAACCACCTTCCCACACAACACAAGAACACAGCACCGAAGCGACGAGAATCGTGAAGCCGTAACAAATCAGGTTTCGGAAGAATTACAAGAGGACGGTTCGGAAAACGTAGGTCAATCAATCGACTGGGAATTCAGATCAAAGTGACAACCGGTACAGACATGTTCTAGACGGCGTTGCGGTACTTTGAATTGGCTATACCAGATAGATGTGTGACCGTCGTTGTCACATGCGTATGAAAGGCGTCTGACCGATTGACGTTCTCTGGTGTTGTGCGATTCGTATTGAACAGGTTGACCTCAGTGATGGATCGGGATGCAATTGGCTGTGAAACGCGGGAGCTGTCGTGGTTAATCTTGGACCGAATGCCATCGAAAACAACGTCATGGACTTTAGGACACGATATGCTGTTTGACCTCGATTGACCTGACAATCCTTCCTAATCCGCCTCTACACACACAAGACACGACACGGAGTAATACCCAGTGGAATACATAGTACGGAAAAATCAAGTGGGTTGAGGCGATCAGCATTGTTGTCCTAATTAACACCATTAGTTGGATGGAGCTATTGCCCAAAGTGAACGGTTGAACAACTACCAGCATCGAGTATGATCAGCTTCATGGCAGACATACCATTGTTTGAACGATTGCACGAATAAACCGGAAATTTGGTGCTACTTCAATTACAGAAACCATAAATATTAATGTTTTTATTTGAGAAAAGGCAATCCCGATCAAATTAATCGAGGCGAACTATGTGTTGTTCAGGAAAGGAGATACAATGCAATTGAAAGCGACTCACTTTACACAAATCAACAGGTTTTAACTTGGAATCCATCTGGCGATGTTGGATTTTGAAACGGTTATCAACCACTTCTTGACACTGCGAAAGCAAAATGAACAATTCGAGGGATAGGAGGTTAGACGAAACTGCTAGTTTGAAGGAATCCATGAGAAATCGGGAATAGTCTACCTAATTAGCATAAATAAAACCCAGATAATTAATATACAAATAATAGATAGTATAACAAGTTGCTTCAGTTTAGGTGACAGTGATATTCGCAAGTTTCCAATCTTTACTAGCAGTCTAAAATAGAGCCTAGCAACCGGTCAGTGGTAGACCGTGGTTATAACCCGTAAATTCACAAATCGCGTTGGAAAAAAGAAATAGCCAAGATTATATTCTCGCTGTTATTAGCTTTACAATGAATTTCAATGCTATTCCCATAACTATTTGATAATTTGAGCTCGATTGTTCGAGTAGCGTGAGGGACTCAGCCGAAATCCAGCGGTGTGACGGTTGACGAGCGACTTTGCAGCATTCTGTAGCCGAGTCGTAGAGTACTTGCTTAAAGTAGTGCCAATGACAATCCAGCTCGACTTCCGATTTTTTGAAAGGGAATCCGATAGTGTCCCAAAATACGGCTTTTACTACAGACAGCGATAAAGCGTTTGTGTCTAGTTGGGGTTAACCTCCGAATTGAAGGTTGCGCACACTAAAGCGTTATCAGAATCTACACTGATACTCCAATAAGATCTGCAGTTTTTGACACTACATTGCCACCGGTAGCTTATCGCGATATGGTCAAGCTGCGCCCAAGTACGTTGTGACGGGGAGCGCTTGGGATGGAGGCGAGGAAGAGGCGGTGGTGGTGACAGAGACAGCGTACAGTTTACCACGTTCGAAGGTGGAAATGCGACGATCGACGCGCATGATTTGAGAAATCAATGAAGCCGGCAGCACAAAAGTAAAGGTAATGTAAAGCGGACTGCTAGTTAACTCGTTACGACGATAAATTACTCATAAACACGTACCAAAGCTCGGTCATCCGCGTTCATATAGTGGATGCAAGAAAAGCCATTTTCCAAAATGTCACCATAGCTACCATTGAATAGCTTCCAAAGCGAAACGCGTTCAGCACAAACAAAACAGCCAGAGGACTGCACCTCGGGGGTCTGAAGACTGTCGTACAGATGGCGTGCTTGACGGTAGATTAAACACGTATCACCCATGTCACAGCGACGGGCTACATCCAGATTGGTGCAAACGACATCGAGATCGTCTGAATTGCACAAAGGCGTAATATCCTGTTCGAGGTTGGCCAATTGAGCCTTGGAATGACAAAGTCCGATTTCCTGAAATCATCCGAAACGAAATATACGGATCAGAAGATAACCGAAAAAGGACGGTAATTCTCAAGCTACATCGGAAAACGGGAATTAATTAATACGATTCTAGGCATCGACTTTTATAAAAGATGACAAAAATCATCGACCACATTCCCTTATACGCACACACTTAGACTGGGTTCTGTATCTAAGTTGACCTCGATTCCATTATAATCAGAGACAGCATTACATCGGTAGCATATACCGAACGCTTAACTGCCACCCGTAATCCCACTTTCATTTGATATGTTTTGTGTAGAATAACCAAAAAGCGAACTGAATAAGCAACCAAGGACATAAGAAACGTATGCAACAGAGAAGCACGGTCATTATCCGCACGACCGACTGCTGAAGATGTGCTTACTTAATAAATGTACAATAATTAATTGGAATATGTTTGGGACCGATCGTGTAATGATAGTCGAAAGAAATTTGTGTACAATCGATTAGAGCAGTTTTTTGTAACGTTTCACTTCTCACACAGAAGCATCGTCAGACGAAGGGTGATAGTCAGGACAGAGAACATGATTAAGTAGTAGTCAACCCCCCACCACTGATTTGACCTTACCGCTAGACAGCTTACGATACGGTATGTCACATCTCGTAGGCATGACCACGATCAGCGGTCGATTCGCCTATGCACATCAATCCAACACAATTGAACACGGTCAACGTCGGTTGACACTGTAGCCCACATGCGGAACAATGCATAACTAGTGGGGTTAAGGCTACACGATTTTTGAAGGAAAAGAAAAACTAACTATTAAGTATAAGTTGAATAAGACTATCTACGTTCGCATCAGTGCTGAGCGCCAGATTGCAAAGATTTCTGCCCCATCTACCGCATTGACTGTTGGTCAACCTGCCTTGCAATTTCCAACGTTGATAATGAAAGAACACACTCTATTATTGTGTTAGAAAAGACAAATTTGTAGAAAGCAAAATAGGATGACCTTTGGTATGCACGTTGAATAATGAAACGTTGGCGCACACTCACTAATGACTAACCAACGCTTAAGAAACAATTTCATCATCATTATCATCATCATCAAAGACAGTAATACACCGGTAGCACGTACTGAATGCTTAACTGCCATACAACCATGAAAAAGTAAAATCCTAAAAAATGGGGAAGGGTGGAACTTAAATTGCTACGGCTTCTATAGAAGAGAAAGCACAAACAAACTGGGAAGAGGTGTCTATACCTCGAATGGAACATGCATTCAATGAAGTTTCGTGAACGAGTAGAGCAACATCAGCACGGCAGCTTCCTCGATCAGGCTTGTGCTTTCATACCATCATACCTTTAACATACGGTATACAAACCGTCTCTCTCCAATTCTTCTCTGACTTAGCCGATGGGTATTTTACTCTCATCAATTGGCTGGTCATGGCTACGTGACGTGACACATCGGAGTAGTACTATAGACTGTTTAGCAGTAGGGTCAAATCAGTGGTGGTGGGTTGACTGCTACTTATTCATTTTCCCTGTCCTGGCTATCACCGTTGGTCTGACGGAGATTCTGTGTCAGGTATGGTATGAAAGCACAAGCTTGATTCAGGCAAAGTGTCACACAGTCAGACCGCACATGGGCTAAGTTACTGTCAGATTGCCCAGGCCTAGAGAGACGTGAGAAAGAAATTAGCACGGTTAGCCACACAGCACAAAGTACTGCACGAGTGCACTTCTGTTTCAGAAGTGAAACGTTACCAAAACTGCTCTAACTGATTGCACATAAATCTCTTTCCAAGTGTACAATATTTTTCAAATGTGGAATGTCATTTGCGAAAATTCTGTGAATCAACAAGAACAGCTGAATGGGACCGCATATGACCGAAACATTCCACAGTAAATACATCGATTTAAGTGCAAGAGAGTTATGAAAAACTGGGTAGACGAGGTAAAGCTGTGAGGCTGTGGTGCGCAACGTTGACAATGAAAGAGCACACTCTATTATTGTGTTAGAAACGACAAATTTGTAGAAACTAAAATAGGATGACCTTTGGTATGCACGTTCAATGATGAAACGTTGGCGCACACTCACTAATGACCAACCAATGCATAAGAAACAATTTCATCATCATCATCACAGACAGCATTACACCGGTAGCACGTACCGAATGCTTAACTGCCACATAACCATGAAAAAGTAAAATCCTAAAAGATGGGGACTTAAATTGCTACGGCTTCTATAGAAGAGTAAGCACAAACAAACTGGGAAGAGGTGTCTATACCTCGATTGGAACATGCGTTCAAACAAGTTTCGTGAACGAGTAGAGCAACATCAGCACGGCAGCTTCCTTGCGGCTTTCACTGTCATGCATCATAACAAGCTTTTCTCGTCACTCCGCTTGACAACACACAAGGTTAAGCAAACACTCCAAGAAGATGCTTAGTGCAAGACCGCCATTGAACACGGTTTATTTTCAGCCGTAATAGGGAGTTTTTTTATACTTCACATAGGGTTGTCAACTAGATAAGAAATAATAATAATTAGCGTATTCAAAGTGATCATGCACAGGTTTTACATGGGATGTATGAAAAACTAAAACAGTATTAGTAAAAACATGAAGATGAAGGGTTTAAAAAACAATTTTGAAGCTGCATACTTATGCGAATTTTCCGTATGCGGATGTCCAAGTATTCCAAGAAACGGTTGAGTACAAGCCCGGGCAACCTGACAGTATCTTAGCCCACGTGAAGTCTCTAACTGTGCGGCACTTTACCTGGATCAGGCTTGTGTTTTCATACCATACCATAGAGCGATTCTCTACTTAATTTAATCAGATAAAGCCGATTGCCGGATAAACCAAATTTTAAGATAAATGGTAATGCTAGTACGAGGAACGTTAAATGAGCACCACCACAATGAGGTGGAGAATTGATCAGCAAAAACTAGAGGATCAAGGTAAAAGACAAAGTTTGCATCGTCAGTTAGAGGTACCAGCAATGGTTCGGAAAATGATAGCGACGATCTGGCACCGTGTTCAGTGGGTGACCGCTTCGCGATGAATAAACTTCGGAAAAGCAGGGACCCTATGCTACCAAACAGGTGGCGGTTTGATACATTGCCGTTAATTCACAGCAAATAGGCGATGTACGTATGAAATCACAAGCGTGCATCCTGGCAAAGTGGCACACAGCTAGAGACTGTGCGTGAGTTCAAATACTGTCAGGGTACCAAGGCCTGGACAAGCAGACGAAAAATGAGAAAATAACAGTGGTTTTCTTTTGTTTCAGCATTCAGCTCAGCACGGTTGGCATATCAATTAAGCACGGTTTTACCCACGCGGTAAAGAAGTGCTGCAAAATTTCACACCCAAGCAATAAGTGTTATGAATTTGCACCTTTCCATATAGAGTGCCACGATAAGTAGGTTGCTGTTACAATCAATGAAATACTTGCAGTTGGAACACGTGAAACATTCAAAACAAAATGGGACAAATGTTGAGCTTACCTGACAAATTTCCAAAGGAGTCATACTTTTCGATATATAGTCAATGACAGAAGGCAGATACTCATGCACAAGAGATTTGCACTGAAAAAGAAGGGTTCGAGTCGAGATGCACGATATTTATAAAGTTAAGCGAACATAAGGAAATTAGAATAAGGTGAGAAATATAGAAAAAGGGTTCTCCCAGAGGACTATGACTACCCAGCTTGCGGTTGCCACAGAAGAGTTCAAATGAATCCAGATGACAAATGATTTATCATTAGCAATAATTGAATCAAGATATGTGATGTGCTATGCTGATTGGAGCTGAAAATGTTAAACAATGATAATGAGGTAGATACTTTATTGACCAAGAAACGCCTTTGAAAGTCAAGAATGATGACTGCGTCATCCACAAACGGAGGTCATGAATTAGCACATCCTATACCTTGGGTTGTGTTATCAAACAATCTAGATTGAAAATCTTACCGGTACATCGAGCGGGTCAGTAAATAACTTCTGTTCTAAATGCGTACTTCAGTAATACAGCGCAAAAATACCGAACAGCATGGGGACAAGAACGCATTCAAAACTTCTGTTGAAAGTGAACTCAACTTTTCATGTCAGTGGAAAACGATAATGGGTTTAAACAGTCTCAAGCAGTTCAAGCAATCTAAAAAACCTAACCATATTAGAGCGACATCAACAACGACATGTTAAAAGCGACTGAACCTATAGAAAATTAGGCACAGACACACAGGGATGAGGTGCCTACACTTCGAATGGAACAGGCATTCAATTAAGTTTCGTGAACGAGTAGAGCGACAAGCATGAGAACTTCAATGTAGCTTTCAGTGTCACGCATCATAATAGTCTTTCTTCGCCACTTCGTAAAACATTGAAGGTGGTAGTTGATGTGGAATAATTAATTTTCAACATGTACAAGTAGTATCGATTGCCGCGAAGTAAATAAACACAGATGAATCATCCTCAATATGGAATAGCAATGCTTTGTAAATCAATTCCACACGAAAAGTGACTTACTTCATTCCCATACGAGCCCGGTAGTATGTCACATAGCTCTTTGACGGCAGATTCAATAGCTTCGCGGGTTTGATGCAAAGTCAACTGTTGTTGTATAACGGTGACGATAAGTTTACAAGTACTGCAAGGTTCGATTTTAAGTGGGCGTTGGGGCGATTCGGGCTGCGATCGAGAAAATAGACCACATAAATGAAATTTCGTAATAATTCAATTAGGAAGCTGCTGCAAAATGTGGTGAAAAGTTAAAGTGGCTTGAACAAAAATGATTTTTATTTGAAAGCATTTCAATCGCACACGACCGGTTTACTACTGTTTGCACTCATCGGTTTGATCGAGATTCGCATGCCTTGAAACAGTGGAGAAACGGTAAACAAGGTGTGAGACCTGCAAGCCACTGTTGGATAACAACCTGTTCAATCACGTGTTCACAAACGTGGGTTAAACTAATGGGCTCGAACAAAAAATCAGTATCTGCATGCATTTCCGTCACACAATGCAACGTAAACATAAGCAGTGTTCGTACTGGCACATTTGGTCTGACAAAGCTTCTATCAGAAATAAAAATTCAATTGAGGAGATACTGAAAAAGTTGGTCAAAAGTGGCCAAGTTTTGCAAAGGCCACAGAGGTTAAAGCCCTAGTTAACATCGTGGACCACTGAACAGACTATCAGGGTTCGTCATAAATGTCATTGAATAACTTGTGAAACCAAGTTCGAAAGCAAGCAGAGTGCGAGAAAGAGAGCAAATTCTGAAACGGAAGTGAAGTGGACGCTTGAGACTTCTGCATAAATAAAATTGAACGAAGATGAAAATTAAACTAGGAAACGCTCACCACAACGCTCAGAATCGGGAGTGGGACACATAGCTGAATGGCTGTGCAAAAGATTTTAGGCGCCGTGCCTTCAATCACCGCTTCAATAATTTTGGCTCCATATTGTTCGACGAATGAATCACAATGGGATCTAAAGGATGCTGGGATCAACTTGCACACCTGTCGGGGAACGAGAAGCACATGTAAAAGCACAATGAAAACGTATTCTATGGTATAATTTTAAACGATAATAAATGACAGGCATTTGATTTTCTTAGAAAAGAGTAACCGAGAATTTGGCTTACAGTCGAAATGAAACAAAAGTAGTGAAAATCGTGTAAAACAGCATAGAACTTATTGATAATTACTCATAATAAATTAACTATCGGAAAAGTTAACCAAACACAAAAGGACAAGATTTATGGCATATCAGGCTTAATGAGGGGAGCATTAAGCTTCGTCATTGGAATGGTGATGGCAAAGTGATTGTCGTGTGAGAAGGTTATGATCAGATGACGCAATTTAAGCAATCACGTGGGATCGGTGAGCAACCAAGTGTAAATCGATAAGGACAGCACGATAACCATCTCATTTGCTATAGAGACTTGAAGATTGATGTTGAGTAGAGACCGCTCATAATCGGGAGAAGAAAGATGAAACTAGTAAACACCTGTCAGTCGCATCTTCAACTCTGAAACAGCCATCCATTGATTAAAAATTTATGTAAGGAACAAAAGAGTTTTTGAATTTATTAGTTCTTGATTAGGGAACAAAATATTGGCTTCGGATGGAGGAAAAAGATTTGCAGGAAACGATGGTCTTGTTCAGTGGATGTGAACTATTAGAAGAAATGTTTCGATCAATCTGTTGCATTCACAGAAGTGACGATCGACAATAGTGTCTCGAATTAAATCCGCGGAAACACAGCTTAATCTTGAAATAACCTTCATACATTGAAATAAAATATTCATTTGCATGCTTTTCCGTCACAACACACCCCACGGTTTCATGGTTATGGGTTTAACCCCATTAAACATGTGTTTGGACACATGCTTTGCACAGGTTGGTCGTACCAGCCTTATCCAACAGTGGCATACAAGCGCTCCTTGTTAACCTTAATACCTCTTCCGATCAGTAGAAAATCCTTTTTCAGGAGGCCAGGGAAAATTACGGGGGATGCGTAAAGGTGTTTAAACGATGCAAGAAAAAACAAAGAGTTGAATTACATTGGGTGGGATGGAGAGAACGGAGGCGAAGAACACAGAATGACAACCGGCGAACTTTCAGGAATTGTGTGGTCACATGATTGTACTTGAAGCTACTAGATCTTTCAAACACCGAGCCATTTCATTGTATGTTGGGGGATTCAAAGATAGACCAAGTGTGGATTACCACTAACCAATGTTTGTAACCATTGATTCTAAAACATGTTGGTCGACTCGACGATTGTGGTTCAATACAAAGGAAGCGTCGTCGTCGTCGTCGTCGTATTAAATAGCAAGCGCAGAAGGGTTACAAGGAAGATCAGAAATGTAATTAGAAAATAAAAATGGGGACAGTATTGCACCCTACAGGACACCACGCGGAATCGGTATCGCACGGGAGGTTTTGCCATTCACGAACCTGTATTGAAGACGACATTCGAAGTACTATGCAATCAAATGAATAATGTTTGATGGAACACCACATTCAGATAGTTTTCGGATTAAGGAACTTAGTACAACATTGTTAAACGCATTGGTATAATCCAGAAAACAAAGTTGTACAGCTTTTGATTGACTGTCAAGAGAACGTGAAATATGATCCTTAAGCAAACGACAGTATCAACTGTTGAACGATTCTTACGGTAGGCAAACTGATAAGCATCATGTATCTGACAACTGGAAGCCATTCATCGTAACACAATACTTTCCAGTAATTTAAGCAACTGCGACGTGCACGCGATCGGGCGGTATTTGCCAGGATCTTTCTTAGGAATCGTTGTTATACAGACAGTCAGGCATAATTGCCGTATCCATGCAACGATAGAAAATGGATGCGATAGGTGCCAAAAGAACACCAGCGCATTCCTTTAATACAATGCAGCCTTAAAGCGTGAGACAGACGAAAGTGCACAACAGACCTCAGGTACGTTGGTGAAGGATGCATTGGAGAAACAAGATGGGGACAGAAATGAGTTATGTTGACTGTCATTATCAGCTAGTTGGGGCACGCAAGATTCATCCAAGGAAAGAGATGGAGATTTCTCATTACCTATTCCGCAAATTTGCTTAAGCGCCATATGTGACGGCTGCCTTTTGTGCCAAGAAGTGTATTCGTATATATCTTCTCGAGACGTCGAATTCCAAGCTTAATTGACTGGGAAAGTTGCGGCTAGGCAAGATATATCAGACTTATCGAAAATAAAAATCTGTTTGCTATAAAAACATAAGTCACTTCGAATATAAGATATAACTCCACCACGACGATTTGCCAAAGGACAAGTCAAAAGCAGCAGAAACCTTCAATAGGAACTAACTCATAGTCAATCACAACATTTAGCCAGGTTTCTTGAAACAGAGCGACGCAGTTATGAAATTTCAGCATACTTGGACCATAAAGAACGCATAGTAGACGACAAAATACAAGGTAGGGACATTCTAGAAATAGCCTGACGACTAGCCAGCCTGCACGGTTTTTTCAGTGATTGCCTCAATATATGGTTGAGTTTTTGCCGGATGCCGTAGCCGAAATTTTTTATTAAGAATTTTCGATCTAAAACTTGGTATCGCGTAATTGCTTTAAACTATGTTCGTCAAAAATTGTCCTTCGTTGATACTTTACTTTATTTTCGTTGATATGAAAACATGATGAATTTAGAAAAAGGTAGCATTAGAATTTACTGAAAAAATTACGACAAATTATGTTGTTCATGGCCGATTTGAAGGCACCGCCAACTGATACATAGTGGTATGAATCACGAAGGAAATTGAGTATTGCGATTAATAACCAATAAATAAAATGTGAACACATATGCGCCGCCAATAATCCACAAGAAGGCGCACATATCGTAGCAGATGTTACTCATACGCGTCACATTTGATTCTCAGTTAGCACGTTGATGCGTAAGAACACGTTGTCTATTCAAAGTTGAGATCCCATTTTCGAGATCTAAGTCATTTGCAAACGACCGCATGTGGAACATAAACATGAGCCGCAACGAGATCAGATAAACAATGCACAGAAACCGAAAAACTATCTATGACAATGGCCTGACGGGTAAACTTCGTCTAACAATTCTTTACCGTTCCAAGGAATGAAGAACCTTTTAGTATTGTCAGTAGTGGATAAGTGGTAACATCATAAAACAGGTCCAGCCCTCAATTTTTTAATTAATTAGAATATTGCTCATTTTCTAAATAAAAAACTATAGTCCACACATTTTTAAACGTACAACAATCGAGTAGAGATATTTTAGGATTACAGCGAAATTGAGAGTACCCTAACGAAATTCATCCAACCGAAAATACTGAAGACGAATGAACAACGCCATCATCTAACGATTGTGTGAAGGTTTCTCTTTTGCTCTAGTCTGTAAAGAGAAAAATACTAATCACCAGCAAACATCAGCCAGTCAACGTACATAATGACAGTGATAACCCATTTCGACGCAAGAAAATCCAGAACCTACTCCGAATATTCTGGGAATACCTATGGAAAGCACTCATGAGGGGTTCACAGAACGAATGCCGCCCAGCCTAGCAAACTGATTTCGGGCATCGCACATTCTCGGCAATTCTCTGTCGCTTGGTACATCCACACAACAGGCGGATGTATAGTTATCACACAGTACAGGGTTTCTAAGTTTGCATGGATGTGCAATCATGCAGCACTTCTGCGCTGTAAAGTTAACACAATGCTTAACTGATTTGCCACCGGTAGCGAGCTGCATGCGAATACACGCTAGTCTCACTGCTATTGCTATTTTCGTTTCCCATATCTGCCTAGGCCTGGGCAACCTGACAGTATCTTGGCCCATATGCAGTCTTTGACTGCGCGGCATTTTGCCTGGATCAGGCTTGCGATTTCATACATACATCATACAGGGCTCATCAAATTTGAATCCATATTTTAAAAAAACGGATACAAAATATACTTTTGCATACGGGGGGGTGAAACATGAAACTTACATTTTCCAGAGCGCCCGCAATTGATTTCTCTGTAGCATTTTTAAACAACAGGTCGATAAGTTTGTGGAAAACAAGTTCACAAACTTGACACGTCCCGGGCAAGGGGATACCTGGACGTAGAGATGCTTGTGGAAGCAATCCGATTGATGGCTGATATCCTCCCGGACACATTTTGAAAGCATCGCACACTTGAGTCAGGTCAGCTTTCTCAAGAGAATCCAGAATTTCGTCAAAGTGATCGTTGATGGCAGTTTTGCACTTGAACATTAAAAGAGCAAACAGAATATATAATAAGAAATATGGATGAATATATATATATATATATATATATATATATATAT